>JAQGDQ010001307.1:0-48274 GCA_030141605.1 Tubiluchus corallicola | reverse complement strand
TCTTGTCTTGTTTACTGTAAGTCTTGTGCTGCACCTTAGTGAGATTACAACGAATATTTAATAATCTTGTGTCATCTCTAAACAATTTGACTTGAAAATCAGAACAGCTAGGCAAACACTGTTGTAAATTAAGAAAAAGGTCCGTGATGAAGACCTTTGAAAAACTCGGCGTTTTATAGTTGTGATATTCGAACGTGAAATATTTATGCAGTGATGATCCTCTAATGTCGTAATGTTCAAGTATGTTTAATTATATCTGATGCTTCACTGTATCAAATGCCTTCAAGGCTACGTAATATGCAACATGTTATTATTTTTTTAGAACGAACAGAATTTATTATTTCTTCTGTAGCAAGTATTGCTATATAGTTTTTACTGAAAACAATTCTGTATGAGCATAAGATGTTGTAGTTGGTAAAAAAGTTGGAAAGTCTAGAATATTTTGCAAAGTGGTAGAGCAACGATAATATGCCTACAATTTAAAGGAACATCTGCGTAATTTTGTAATATATTTTTTGTCAGTTAGTTTTAATATATCAGAAAAAGAACCTTGTGAGATGGAGTTATTGATTGCTTAAGTACTGAAGAGAATGTCAGCAGTCATTTGGTAATATTTTATTGCGACACAAGGGCAGAGGACTTCCAGTAAAACAGAAGACTTCATAGAGGATTTTCTAGGATGGAGGACCTCCATGGAGACAAAGGTCTTCCTAGAGGATTGAACACTTTCAGTAGGACAGAGGACTTACTAGATGACAGAAGTCTCCCTAGAGGACTTTTTTGTGGACTTCCTAGATAATGGAGGACCTCCTGGAAGGCAAAGTTCTTCTTAGAGGACTGAACACTTCCAATAGGACAGAGGACCTCCTAGAGGTCTTCCTAGATGCCACGGGACATCCTAAAAGCCACATGTGTTCCCAGCTGAATTCCAGAAAGACAGAGGACTGCCTAGAAGACAAATGTCTTCCTAGATAACATTTTAGAGGACAGTGGTATTCCAAAAGGATGCAGTACTGCCTAGAAGACAGATTTCTTACTAGAGGACTACCTAGAGGATTGAACACTTCCAGTAGGACAGAGGACTTCCTAGATTACAGAATACGCTCTAGAGGACTCTTTAGACAAATTCTAGAGGTCTTCCCAGAGGACTGAACACTTCCAATAGGACAAAGGTCTTCCCAGATAACAGAAGTCTCCCTAGAGGACTTTTTTGAGGATTTCCTAGAGGATGGAGGACCTCCTAGAAGATAAAGTTCTTCTTGGAGGACTGAACACTTCCCATAGGACAGAGGACCTCCTATAGGTTTTCCTAGATGCCAGAGGACATCCTAAAAGCCAAATGTCTTGCCAACTGACTTCCAGAAAGACAGAGGACTTCCTAGAAGCCAAACGTTTTCCCAGAAGACTTCAAAAAGGACAGAGGATTTCCAAGATTACAGAGGTACTCAAAAAGGTCAGAGGACGGAATAGAAGACAAATGTCTTCCTAGGTGACTTGCTGGAGGACAGAAGACTTCAAATAGAACAGAGATCTTCATAGAGCACTTTTTAAAGGACTTCCTAGAGGATGGAGGACTTCCTAGAAGACAAAGTTCTTCCTAGAGTATTGAACACTTCCAATAGGACAGAGGACCTCTTAGTGGTCTTCCTAGATGCCAGAGGATATCCTAGAAGCCAAAGGTCTTCCCAGCTGACTTCCAGAAAGGCAGAGGACTTACAGGATTACAGAGATTTTCCAAAACGACAGAGGACTGCCTAGAAGACAAATGTCTTCCTAGATGACTTGCTGGAGGACAGAAGACTTCAAATAGAACAGAGATCTTCATAGAGCACTTTTAAAGGGCTTCCTAGAGGATGGAGGACTTCCTAGAAGACAAATGCCTTCCTAGAGAACTTCCTACGAGACAGAAGACTTCCAAAAGGACTCAGGAGTTCCTAGAAGACAAATGTCTTCTTAGAAGACCATGTAGAGGATAGAAGACTTCCAGAGGACTTCCAGTAGGACAGACGACATCCAGATGACAGAAGACTTCTAAAAGGACAAATATATATATATTTTTTTTATCAGTGATTATCAATGTTTTTATTGGCAAATAAAGATTATTATATTTATATATATATATATAATATATATATATATTGGAATTCCTCTGTCTTCTTGGAAGTCCTCTAGGTAAGTAGTTTAGATTGCACTGACGCATTTGCCTTCAGCAGTGTAAGTTTTTATTAACTAACACTGATTGATTATCTCTGTAAAGTTTTTTTATCAGTGATTATCAATGTTTTTATTGGCAAATAAAGATTATTATATATATATATATATATATATTTGCCAATAAAAACATTGATAATCACTGATAAAAAAAAACTTTACAGAGATAATCAATCAGTGTTAGTTAATAAAAACTTACACTGCTGAAGGCAAATGCGTCAGTGCAATCTAAACTACTTACCTAGAGGACTTCCAAGAAGACAGAGGAATTCCAAAAGGGGACAGAATTTCCCTGAAGAAAAATGTCTTCCTAGATCACTTCCTGGAAGATAAAAGGATTCCAAAAAGGCATAGGACTTCCAGGAAAACAGAAGACTTCATGTAGGATTTACTAGATGACAGATGACTTCCAAAAGGGCAGAGACTTCCAAGAGGACAGAAGTTTTCCTTGAGGACTTCTTTGAGGATTGAAGATATCCAAAAGGACAGAGGAATTCCAAAAGGATGCAGGACTGCCTAGAAGACAAATTTCTTACTAGAGGACTACCTAGAGGATAGAAGACTTCAAGTAGGACAGAGGACTTCCCAGATGACAGTAGTCTTCCTAGAGGACTTTTTAGAGGAATTCCTAGAGGATGGAGGACCTCCTAGAAGGCAAAGGTCTTCCTAGATGATTGAACACTTCCAACAGGACAAAGGACTTGCTAGATGACAGAGGACTTCCAAGAGGACATCGGACTTCCCAGATAACAGAAGTCTCCTTAGAGGGAGTCCTTCTAGGAAGTTGGAATGGAAGAATGGAAATTGTCTGTGTTCTTGAAAGTCCTCTGTCCTACTGGAAGTCTTCTGTTCTTTTTCGTGTCTTCTGTCCTCATGGAGGTCTTCTATCTCTTGTGAAATCCTTTAGGAAGTCTTCTGTCTTCAATCTTCCAAGTTGTGCTTTAGGAAGACCTTTGTCTTCTAGGCAGTCCTCTGTCATCGAGGAAATCTTTTGTCCTCTTGGAAGTTCTCTTTCATCGAGGAAATCCACTGTCATATAGGAAGACCTTTGTCTTCTAGGAAGACTTCTGTCATTTAGGATGTTGCCTGTCTTCTCTGAAGTCCACTGTCCTACTGGAAGTCTTCTGTTCTTTTTCAAGTCAAATTGTTTAGAGATGACACAAGATTATTAAATATTCGTTGTAATCTCACTAAGGTGCAGCACAAGACTTACAGTAAACAAGACAAGATAAATATAGTTTATAGTATGACAAGAACTAATAAATTATCCGACTTCTTTCTTGTTTAACACCATGAAACCAATATTGATTACTTTACAGAGTGGCCTCTTCTTGTTTTGTTTGATGGTACTGTGCAGCGGTTTTGGAGTCCTGTCGACTTGTAACTCACAATCATTTCCTGCATAAATCGATTATAGATTGGTTTGTTTTCATTAATTGTTTTATTATACTTAAGATAGTAAGTAGTCTTGTCTGGCCAGATTCCTTTGTGAACAAGAAATGTATTATCAAGCACATGAAACTCAAAATCTTGAAAGCACATCTCTACAAAATGCTGCATTTTGTCATAGCCATTCCCACGAAATCGCTCGTCATGCATTGGTTCTTTATTTCTTCCTACAAAAAAGTGTAAAATATTAGTCTGCATTTGTACTAAGAAGAAGAGCACTAAAAAGAATCAAACACAAAACAACAATATTTAAACGTTTCTGCATATACATGGAAGCTGCTAAATACATTGCATACAATATTTAAACAACAAATTATTCAACGTCAAAATATCATCAATCATAATGTGCACGCACACAAAAATACACATGCACACACACAAGCACAAGCACGCATACACAGATAGTTACTGAAAAATAGAATACTTAAATAACACAACTTTAACTGTGCATGCAAACACTCATTTACAACCATTTGGATGTTGCATTAAGAGAAATCTACATTCCTATAACATCCAAAAGCAACACAATTACAAAAACAACTAAGGCCAGGAGCGGAACTAGGGGGGGGGGGGGGCGAAGGGCCCCCCTGTCAAAATTTGCGCCCCCCTGCCAAATAAAACAAACAATTTTTTTTGCAGTAGCCCAGTAATATTTTTTATCATTAAAGTTTGTCACCGAGTTAAATTATTCTGCCTGTTAATACGTGCCTGACCAGATGTGTTTACCTCAAAGTCAAGATGTAGTTAATTTGTTTGCATGTAATCTATTCAGGAGGCAGGCAGGAACAGTTAACAAAGCAGCTCGTTGAGTAGCATTAGCGTCTTTGCACAAAAGACTGTTAGTTAACAAAACGGCTCAGTTAGCACTGGAGCTTCGTTCAGCAGTGTGTTATAATAGTGAACAAGTGAAATAATAGAGCGAAAACAATGCAAACATTGAATCAGTGACCTTGATGTCGAACTAACCACTGATCACAAACGGCAGAATAAACCGAGGACAGGCTTACACGATTTTTTTTGTCACTGCAAACATTGGATTTGCAAATACCGTCTTGGGTGATAATGTAGACCTTCATCGAAATATCATGCTGCCATGTGTCGATAGAATCGTAGCAGAAATCGAGGCGCGATTTTGTTCACTTGTTCCTGAAATTCTCCGTATCAGCACTTCACCCAACATCTGAAAATTTCTTGAGTATTGAGGATCTGACAAGTTTTGCTGAACACTACAATATTCAGACTGACATGCTAAAAACAGAGACTGTGATGGCCAAAAGAGTATTTGGTCGAGTTGAGGAACCAACAATATTATCCCTTTGGAAGGTGCTCGACGGTGATTTGTTTCCCATTCTAAAACGTGTTCTTCAGATTGGAGTCACTATTCCAGTCACTAGCTGCTCATGTGAACGGTGTTTCAGTGTTTTGCGAAGGTTGCATTCGTGGCTCCGTCGAACAATGAGGGAGGAACGGTTAAATCATTTGGCAGTCATTCACATTGAGCGAGATGTGTACGATGAGTGTGTGTCGGAAAACAAAGTCATCGACACGTTTTTAGCAAAAGACCTGCGACGTTAAAATTATGACACATACTTAAACTTGACATAATAATGTAATATTTCCTGCGTATTAGTTTCTTAAAATTTGTGTATGGTAAATTTAACGTTAGGTTAACTGAGAGGCCTGCATGCAGTATAAAAGGGGTTAAAAATTGGCTTAACGACTTCGGATACCTCGCCTCCCCCCCCCCCAGAAAATTTTTGCTGCCCCTGCTTGCCACATCTAGTTCCGCCCCTGCTCCTTAGCAACTTCTAACTTCTATTGTTCTTACTGACCTGCCTTGCTTGTCTTTTTTTCACATATATTACACATTTTGTATAAAATAAGTTTTCGACGGTTCACAGCAAAATCGTGTTTTGGGCTAGCACTATATTGGAATTAAAACTGGCACTATTCTTCTCTTTGTCATCGAGGAAGTTTGACGAAGTTTTTTGCTTATCATAGGAGCGGCACAGCATCTAAGTAGAATATGAGCAGAGAAAGGCTGTAATCATTATAAAGCCATTTTACATAAAATGCTTTCAGACTTCGTCAGCTGATTTTAAATTCAAGTAATGAAGTCAAATTCTGTTTTATATAAAATATTGTCTTAATATAGATGTCATTTCAATTTCCAAATTGTTTGTCCTTTCGGAATATACACTTCCTAATTGTTTTCGAAATATTAAACTTTCTAATTCTCTGTTCTTTCTGCACATATTTACTTGATTTGACTTGTAATTTTAAATAGTGGTTTTAATTAGGTTGTGTTTATTGTTCTATTGGTAACTTACTCGATATGCACTGAAAGAAACAAGAAATAAAGTTTTTATCTTTAATTTCACTATTTCCTAAAAGTGCTTATTTTGTTCTAAATTATGCAAAAAGTTTGTAACGAAGTCATAAGCCCCAGTTTATTGAAACATCTTACAATTTAATCATGGCCTGACCAGTGAGAGAAAATTAAATCAATAATCACTTTTATTCTGAAAAATAATGATAATTACATTTTACCTATGTACACTGGTTCCCACACAAGTGGCATCCATTTAGTAATATAAAACTCTCTCAGATCAGATGATACTGTCGATTTTAGCCATCGATTATAATGCGGGATGCTATGGCAAGCCTCGCATGTATTCTGAAAATATCAAGCATTCATTTAACAAATACATAGCCTTAAAATGTGTTGTGCTCCACTTCATAAGTGTGTGGCCACCAATGTATGAACTTTTGTGACTCAAGTTGGCAGAATTGGTAGCCAAGTTAATTCTAGCATCCTACAATGTCTATTGAACTCACTAAGACAATGAGCTAACATTAACTGTTAACAGATTAAGGACGCGATGTTAGTTACATGTATTGTTCGTGACGGTGCTCTCATGTCCTACCAAATTAGCAGTTTTGTATTAGAAATTAAAAAATAAGTTAAAATTATCGAAATTTCAGAACTGCGAGTCACTACCTTAAGTGTGGAGAAAATCGTAAGTCATTCAACAGTAATTTTGTGTGTAGCATGTAAGAATGTTAACACGTGACTTACTCTAGCATTAGATGATTACTAATTTTAACTAGTTAAAATTTATTTTTTATTTAATTGTTCCATTTAGGTGCAGCATTATTCTGTTATCTCTTTTTCAGTTTTTTCAAATACCAGTCCTCTTACTAAATCGTAGGCTTAATTTTGTCTTTTCCTGCAAAGTATAACAACAGCTGTACAAAATTAAACAATGCATAAATTACTAAAACGTTCTCTCCAACTATCGGCAAAATCAACAGCTTCTTCCTCGCTCCCAAGTTGTCAGCTGTATCAAATCAATATTTAGAAAATAGCTCGCTCAGGCGTTTCTTTATAGTCATTCTGTTTTTAAAAATTAGTAGGGATAATGTTACGATACTGTGTGACTTTGACCTTTCACCTCTGAGGGGTGCCCGACATGCCACATTAATTTTTATTGAATAATAGCTTTCCCACAAATGCATAATCATAGAAATGGTGCATTCCAATCTTTATGTCTCTGTTGGGCGTGTTTTATCGTTCATTTCAGACTCTCATTTTATTGCGTAATATCTGATTTAATGGCGAGTTTTGTTAGAAATGGTGAATGTGAAGTGTATTGTTTGTTTTTAAAGGAAACCCTTGACGGCAGGGGAACCATCAACATCAAGAGATGTGACAACAGTAGCACTAGCTCAAGTAGAGGCAGCAAGCGTGCCAATGCAACACTCTCACATCGGTGGTAGAAGCGTTGATAGCGACAATGGCATCTACACTGATGATGTTCATGACGAACTTTCCACTTTAAGGCGAAATGCGGGTCCACCGTAAACATTTTTACATCCAGGTAGGTGTATAACTTTCGTGATATATTACGTAAACTACATAGTTTTCTTTAGTAACAATCATAGTTGATGATGATGATGACGGTGTTTTGGGAAAATTATTATTATTTCGTAAACGTTTCAAAAATTATAAGTATTACATAAACACACGGTATACTATTCGTTAAAGTGTGTGTGTGTGTGTGTGTGTGCCGTTTGTTATTCGCAATTGCTAAAAATTGACGTTTTCTTTCTTTTCAGTGGACACGAATTCCATCTAGTGGAAACTTGACATGTTAGAGTGATGCAAGTCTGGAGAACTCTTAGATATAAATGCCGAATTGGTTTTAGATGATTTTCCTGCTACCATTGAAATGCTTAGGTGATGCACATTTTGAAACTGGTCACGGCATTAAGATTCATGTCGTCTTGGCTTGCCACAATAGAACATCTGTTGGAGGATGGCAGCCAAGACGACCATCTCAAGAGGAAAACGAATTCATACTTTAATTCTGGCTTTCACGATTTTCTGGATGGCAACTGGTATTACGAAGCCAGGAGTACCATTGTAAATAATTTACAATCTTATTTGCTTAATGGTTCTGGCTACGTAATATTGGGCTTTCCGTTGATCGAAATCCAGTTGGAAAGTTATGAACGTCTTTCTCCACTCCAAGGTCCCACCAGCTTCTGTCAGCTAACTAGAGAACATTGCGTGCAAGGACGATGGCAGCTGTTTCAAGTACACCATCTTGGGAGCAATGTATAGACATCTATTAACAAATTGGATTCAGCGCTTTTCGCAAAATTACGATTGCTATGACCACAATATGAATTGGAATAGGATAGAATTTCCAGCTAGTCCAATCCCTGCAGCTAAAATGTTCGAAAAAAATAACCCAAAATATTGTATAAATATTTTATTGTATTCCGCCAAAGAGGCGAGAAACAAGAGAATTAGATGTCTATACAATACTCCATTCAGAGTAGCAACTGTTGGTCGTCAATTCATTAACATCTTGCTGTTTAACGATTTGTGCTCGTCACAGGCAGATTATACCCATTGTCATTACCTACCTAACCTAGACTGCCTGCTATATCAACTCCACTAAAAATCACTGGCAGCATTGCGAAGGTGTTTGTAACCCTTCTATGATAACCGTATCGCCCTGTATGATCACAGAAAAGAATGCTATAGCGCTGATGGACACGTCCAAGAAAATTACCTCCTCCAGATAAGAAACTTTCTTTCGAAAACATTCATAAACAAATTTCACTCAGTTACATTGTATACTGCGACATTGAAGCTATTCTCGTTCCTAACGATGATCCGCTCTTGAAAACTAAACACCAACGCAGCTGGCCTCTATCTCACGCCTAACGAGAATATGATGGCTGATCCACTTCCTCGTGAATATAGAGAATGATTGTGATTAACTCATCAATTAATGCTCTACATTCACGATTTAGGTTCATCAGTGGAACCATCAGAAAAATGCCAACCAATGTCTGATCATGTCTCTTCGCGATGAGGTGAACTTCCAGGCATTTAGCAAATGTGGCTATTCTAAAAAACTCCTTTTGTTCAGCAATTAGGTTCGTGTGTGGCTTGCATTTCTTGTAATGCAAAAATGCGCGCCTATAACAATGTTTTACATGTTGTGATCCACAACTTTTGCTCGTACCATTCTCATTTTATAATGCAACATGGCATTATCGAAAATTCAAAAATTACCATGATTGCACAAAGTTCGGAAAAGTGTCTGACATTGAGATGGTCATTCGATGCTCATGTACAAACTCTCGAGCAAACGAAGAATCAGGTGATAACAGCGGTTTTTCGTAGATTCGTTGCAACACCTTAATATCAGCTTGGCTACTCTCGCAGCAAGTTTTGATGTCCGAAAACATGCCGAGCTCATGACACATCATAATCCCCTTCTTTCTGTGGACACCATCAGATCTAATGGGGCGATATGTTATGAATACATAAGTCATCCATCCAGATTGGAGGAGGACCGTCTACCTGCAAAAGAGCATTTTTAGCACATTGTTGAGAGAAGATATTACTGAGGCAGAATACAAAGTGGCTTGCACACCGTCTGGCTCAAGTTCGAGTGTCATAATCTGCTTCAGTATTACCTCTGATACATAAAATTCGATTGTACACTTTTGACAGGCGTGTTTTCGGACTAACGCAAAATGTGCACACAAAATTTCGGTCTAGATCTGATCCACCATCTCACTTTGCCGGCATTGACTTGGGATTTCGGATCTGACCATGTTTCGTAACTTTGAAAATAACATTAGAAGTGGGAGTGGATTCGTGAATGTCCACGAAGTGTCAGCTAACTGTCCTGATATGTGCCACTGTATGGACAAGCCCTATCCCAACTGCTAAACTGTGGCGATTTCAGGCAGCTGGTTGACCCCGGTATCTTCGATCTGACCTCCATGGATGAGGTTGGAGATGTCGGATATTTCGTGATCTGAGAATATATATCCTCCAGAAATGCACGATTTAACAGTGGATTTCCCACTGGCACTCGAACGGATGACACCTATACCTCGTTATTTTCGGAGTTCATGAAATGGCAATGGATATGCGAAATTTGCACACGCCCATCTTTAGAAGTAGCGAAAAAAGTAAAAATGAGCTTTGGTGTACAAATTCTCTGCTAAAGTTCTATCTAGAGGTCTCATTTCGACAAGCGCCAATTTTTCGTGTTTTTATATCTGCCAACAGCTTGAAGAGACAGCAACCAAAAGTGCTTTGGGGAAAAGATCTCTTCAAGCTGTTTAATAATAGCCTATACGGAAAAACCCTCGAGAATTTTCGTGAGCATTGTCATTTAAAATTGGCATCGAATGGCAATCACTGTGAGCATTTACTCAGGCGCTAGATTCCTAATTACTAATCTAGATTTTACTAGATTAGCTGTGTATGTGCAAGTAAATGGAATGGTGCCACTTCAGATCGATTATTAGCACACACATTTCAAATCGTTTTTTTTATTTATTTATTTGCATACATTCTATTAACGTACAAATGTGATGGCGCACTCGGACATTTTATTATTATACATTCTGTTTGCATACGTGCTTCGAATCATTTTATTTATTTATTAGCATACATTCTGTTAACATGCAAACGTGGACGTCGCATGCACCAGCCACGTCGCACCGCGACGTCCGTCTCTCGCCACCTCTTGTTTCACTAAATAGTCTTTTCATCAGCAACACTTCTCTGTCTAGAAAAAATCTCTAAAAATTGCACACCAGCTAGTGTAGCGACGAGTAACTCGAACGTCTGCAACAAAACCAGAGTGCATAAGCTCCGCACTAGGGCTGGATGGGCCACTGGAAGTCTTTGGTGTTGAAAGTCTAAATGCGACCTCATTTTCGGTTTATAAAGCTTCAGATTCTGTAGTTGAGAGCCAGTCAGTACGAATCGAAGCATTCTCTGCATCCGGAATTGCTCACGTACAGTGCCACCAAGTGACTGCATGGCAAATTGTCCATTTGAGTGTTCACCACGAAACTGGCGGGTGGTCTCCATCCTTCACACTCAAGCAACTCGGATGCCGAGTAAACGCCACGAAACTGTCTTCTGGCCAGCAGGGGAACCCGTTTTTTCATAAATTCTCGCAAATGTGCGATGCCCAGTCCCACCACAGCCACACTGGCAGCAAAACTATGCTAAGCTCCTCGTCATTGTTGGACGGACATTGCCGCTTTAGCCAATGTCTTTAGCAGTCCGATCAGCGGGGCCACTTCCTTCATAGAGATATGACGTCTAGCAATTTCATGATCTCCATCTTGGCATCGTACATACCATTGACACAACCACCACGTTGGTGGTTTGTGGCAGCACTTCTCCAAATTTTTATTCAATCTTGACCTGATCGGCCTTGTTGCCTTGGCGATGATGCACCAGACTCTGGTCAGGGCTCAAGTTGAAGGCAAACTGGGTGCTGCAAATTGTTCCGGCACCAGCATTCCTTTATCTCCTCCAAACAGGTTGAACGCCTGGTAGAAAGCTGCAAACTCGTGCGCCACTTTGCCTCTCTCGAGATCTGGGTGGAAAGTGCGATGAGGCATTTCTTCCGAACCCACCTACACGCTCACTTGATTGATGTTAAAATGACGAAAGTTGTAAACACGCGATCCGCTTATGCATTCATCACGTACCAATCCGCCTGCTGTCTTATGCGCAAATTTACTCTGGTTAGCAGAAAGTGGGGTTGACGGAAAAAGCCACAAACAGTTTGGTGACATGCTGGCACTCCATCTCATAGCAGAGCTGCCCTTTCTCTCAACAACTGATTTTGAGTCAGTTGGTCGATCTGCGGGTTGGCAGGATCCAGTTGCATGCATTTTACTCGGGTTTGAATTGCAGCAGGGTTTGCAGGTAAACCCTGTAGCCGTAGTCTTGCGAACCACCCTGTATCTGAGTGTTTCCCAAGATCACCTCGCAATCTGAAAACATGGAAGTGGCCGGCAAATTTACTGGACCCACATGCAGAAGAGGGTTCTCTCCCACCCCGGAAACCGGTTCTCCATCGGCAGTTGACATGCGCAGGTCCAAGACCAGCAGAGCATCATCGCAGTTAAGATATTCTTCCAAACTGCCTACCACGTGAAAATTGATGGGACTTGTCATGTTCTCTGTGTATGTGTTGATTAAGTGAAAATCCACCTATTGTCCTTCGGAAATGGCCACTTGGGTCTGCCAGCGTGTCCATGCTCTCCAAAAGATGTCGACTACCTTTCTTCTTCTTTCCTTTTTCATTCCAGTTCTACTCCTCCTTCTGACACTCTTGTACCTACTGGCACCTGTCTGCTTTCTCGGTCCTCTTCGAGGCAGCGGCGGCCTGGTTTTGCTCCATTTGCACTTTTTGACACTCGACACGATTTGCTTATCTCCTGCACCAGGGCATCTTTCAAACTTGCGGCAACTTGCTTGGCGGTGGTCTTGGCTGCATCTTTTGTGGCACCCAGAGCCAGGCAACCCGCCGGCTTGGCCACTGTGGAGATTTTTCGCATCAGCAGTATGGCTTATTGTGCCAAGAGTCCGAATAGATCCCTGCAGCACTGTAGGCTCTCACCGGCATATGCTGACAAAACCCCCCTTGAGGTTTGCTGTAAAACATGTAATAGGAACCACCATCCTCGCACTTCTGAGCACCGCACCACACTGGATGCGGTCACTTTTGCTTATTAGCTACAGCACCAGTCTAAAGTAAATATTCAAGAGTACCCAGCAGAAGTCCACTTTTCTGCCTGTGTCGTCGCACACGTAGACTTTTAGACCCTTCGCGCGACTCCTGTTGACATAGAGATAGTAGATGTGTCGAAATTCGTGCATCACAGTGTCACCGTGCTCTCTCTCAATGGTTATGGTGGCGGCATGCAGGAGCGGCACCCATGGGTGAATATTCTATGCAATCCACATGTATACACAGGGTCTGTTGACCGTGATATGTTGACCGTTGACTATGCAGGGATGGGGCGACTGGTATTTGCCTCGAGTCAGCACCATTTCCACGATGTTCCAGAAGTGTCTGCAATCGGTTTGCACAAGACCAGAGTGGAAAGTTCTCCCTCCACCGACCAGTGAGAGTGTCTGGAGATGGGATGAAAATTCACGTCAAACAAAATTTCTGGGCAACTGTTCATGCACGTAGCGCATCAATTCCTCGGCGTTGCTGTAGTGTACATTGGGTAACTCTATCTTAGAGTGCGAGCGAAAATTGCTCGCCACATGTAGCCTGATGGCTTTTCCAGACATGGAAGCATTACTCTCGTAGTTGTAAAAGGAGCGAGGATAGACTATTTTCGTCAGACCCACTTCCCAGTCTCCCTTCAGTTAGAGTGAGTCGAGCAACTGCGCTCGGAAGGGGCCGGGTCTGTTTTCCTGATGCTGTTTGGGCGAAGTGTTAGAAGCCAGCAACTCGTAAAAAACGGATAACCTGGCCATTTCATGAACAAACATTTCAGGTTTTCCTCTGCCTTTGGTTTGGAGAAGTCTTTCCACCCGATAAACATTGTCCGACTTTGCAACTTTTCCACTCAATACAATAGAACATGCCGTGCACTGTTATGCGATAGGTGGGCGGCCACACCGCAGAACTGTCTTCGGACACCTGGCTGACAGTGAACAATTCTTCAGTCCAGTTGGAGAGGTAGGATTTTTCGAAATGACGAATATATATATACAGAAATGCATAATCAAATGTGTAGAATTTTAATAATTATAGAAACATGTAATCAAATGTAGAATTCATTTGTACTCGATCAATAAATATTTATGAAAATGTGATTTTGTTGTTTGGAGAAGTATTTCAATTTCTCTCTCTCTCTCTCTCTCTCTCTCTCTCTAAAACAAAATTTTTTCTGTAAAGCTTAATTAAATAGCATGTGTTGATGATTAAACAACGAGCTCTAACGTGCATGTCTTCATGTATTACACAATCAGAAAAGCAATTGCATAAGATCATTACACAATCTTAGAACAACCACGCTCTAAACAAACATTATCATTTCCTAACGATACGGTTAGACCAACAGCGCATTTGCAAACCTACACCTCATTTCGCAACAAGATAGAGATAGTGCAAACACGCATGTGCAAAGAACCTACAACACTTATATCACATTTAACACATGCAAACCAATCAAAGACGGCATGGCCAGGGTATGGGGGAGGACCTGCACTCAATCAAACGGCGGTTCAAATCTCATTTAAGGAAACTTTCATATAGCTGGGGTTAGGGTTGGACATTATTTGGAGGGCTAAGGTGCAGTTAGAGTTAGCATTGGACATTATTTCGGCAGTTCCATTATTTGAAGGGTGTTAGGGTTTGCAGCTAGGGTAAGGAATGGAGCCGCTATTTGAAAGGGGTAAAAAATGAGGGGGTCGGGCACCCCCAGAGGACAAAGGTCAAAAACACACAGTATCGTAACATTACCCCTACTACCATTTCTTTTTTTTCGTTTTTCACATCCTCTATAATTTTCGTACAATCAGGATTATAGCAAAAATATCTGAAACAGGACTAACAGTTTTGCAGGAAATCAGTTCTCAGCCATCAGTTTTTGCACAAACTATAGAGTGTTATTTCCCCAAACTGTCTTTCATTTCTAACTGCTCGGTTAGTCTAATATTTGACTCTTTAAAGACTTCAACATCACTTTTCTGTCCTCTAGAATTTTTATTTCTTAGAGAACTTAAATGAATACTTTCTCTGTTTGTTTCTGGCTGAATCAGTATAGGCTACAGAGTATCAAAACACCAGTCACAGTTTAAAATTGATACAGTTTTCTTGTTTACAAGTTTTTTTTGCGTTACCATACTTTTTATTTTTAAATCACAACGTATAGGTCCACAATTGTATTACTTTCAATCTATCTCGATCTTTCTGCTCACACTGATGCACTGATGCACATTATATCACAATATAACAGATTTCTTGTTAGACATTCACATATAAGTCATATGTCACATAAAAGTCACGCCTGCGGAAAAAGCGAGAGAGGAGGAAAGAGAGAGAGAGAGAGACGAGAGAACATATGCAGATATAACTATAAAAGAAATTGCCACACGCCTACTTACTTTGTGGAACGACACTGCTTTTCCTTGCTTTAGCAGTTTTAGCAGTTGTCGTTTATTCCTAGGTATGTCTTGGTCATCAGCAATTTCAAAAATTGGAATAACGTACACAGCGTTCTGCATAGGCTGTGTTGTTTTTCTGTTCAACATGTCGACAAACTTTCCCATTAAAAATGGAGTAGGTTTCAGTTCCACATCCAGGAGCAAAACATATTCTGTATAAACTGCTAATCGAGCTGCATTTCTCCCTACGTTTATTGGATAAGTTCCATAACGCGATGTATCAGGACCATAGGATGGTGGCAAGGAGATGTTGTCGCAAACTAACTGAATCTCTTTTTGTTCTTTTTCATTAACTGGAGGCGCATTTGTTGGAAAAAATAGAGAAATTGAGACTAAATGCGAAAATTTTAGGTGACATCTTCGATATAGATTTACTCTATTTATTATGAAATCAAAACTATCACCTGGTGTATATAAAGCTGCTGAAATTGGTCCATCAAACCTCTCAGCCAAATCTACCAAATGGTGCATAAAATGCCAAGATGTTTGCGTTGCTATAGTCACCGTTTTTTCTCGTGTGAATCGCCTATCTCGCTCAACAAAGTTAATTATTTTAGTATACGAAAGATCAGTTTTAGTAACTGAATCAAAAAACGTTGTCTTCATTATTTTTACGAAGTTTTTTTTCTCACACCTTTTCCTCTTTACTTTGAAATAATCTTTGTTCATGTTCTGAATTAAAGTTTTAGTTGGCATTTGTTTTCCAACCATTATTTCATTCCTGAGCAGTAAGTTTAAAGAAAGAAAATGATAAACTATTATAACAAACGTGCAAATACCAGTTGGACTTATAGCAAGTACGTTTGAAAAACGTCTTATGTTAAGTCGAATCATTTTTGGCATCTAGAGATTTTTACTGACAACAGTAAAATAATTTGATGAAATATTTTAAATGCTCTGTATAAGAAATTCACAAGATAGTTCAATTACGGTTCATGTAGCACTTATTAAAGAATTTAGAATAATTTATCACATAACTTAAGGTACTCATCTTGATATCGCGCAAGTGTCAGTTAACGATCGTTCCACACATGAAGTTATTTTTTCACTCGTGCAGTTGCCATCGGAATATCATATCATTCAAAAATGCCATAATTCTTGCGCATAAATTATCTCTCAAATGGCTAATTCTAATCCCAATTGTAACTGTGACCTAGGCCGGTCATGTAAATGTATTCACTTTGGCGCTATTTCACATGGGGTTTCTCATTGGCACTTGCTTGCTGTCAGTGTCACTGTATTGACGATGCACCGTTTTGTTTCGTAAATGCTATCTATTTAGGATTCTAAATCGGGTTTTTCTCACCCTTTATGTGGCAATCATAGAGCGTGACGAGCAATGATATTTTCGCCGTTTGACAAGAAGTACTGAAGTTTTTGTAATCTAGTGCCAGTATTAGTTTTTATGTAATGTCAAAGTGTTAGATAATGTTTGTCAGCTACAGAGTAGAATAAATAGTGTAAATTAGTTAATTTATACAGGACTTGTCATTCTTATGTCAAATGTTAAATCTTTATTTATTTACCTCGAAAGTGGACGACGGGAGTCATACTCATGATAACTACAACAAGACCTATAGATAATCCGCTTACAGTAATTTGCTATTAAATTTTGTTTATTGGTTTTTTAAATTTGTCTGAATAATTGTTAATAAGTGCCACATGGATTGTTGACTCTGCAGGTGGAAATTGACGCATTGTGGATTTCTAATGCATTGAAAAAATCGTTAAAATTTAATGATAACTGATATGATAGAAAAGTGTTGCACATTTTTATATATTCCATTAGCAAATGACCACATAATTATCAAAAGCTGCTTCATTTTGCTTGAATCCTGGCGATTTTTTCATAATTAACTTGGATTGTCCTTCGATAATGATTTTTGTATAATTATAACACGATGTGGTCCTATGAGAAAAATGGTCGCTGTTTTCAGTTGATAGCTGAATCTGAGAATTCACACAGTTGCTATTGACAGCGTTACTGACGAACAAAGGCATGATGGAGTAAGAATTCAGCGTGATTTTACTGATTTATAAATAATTTTTATTAATGATGTGACATTTCGACAGTAATGATTCGAGAAGAAGCTGCAGTGACATGAAGCAAAGGCGTTTTGGGAGTTTCAGCATACCAGTATGAACCGCTCAGGCAAGCCTCTAACCACAGCTCAGCAGCTGAAGCTAGTGAAGCAGCCGTAGTTAGTGTAAGACTTGAACATCTTAAGAACGAGTCCACGAGAGCACCATGCAGGGGGTGGCACATGAGGGGTGACGAATTTATATCATTTTTTTCTAACATGAAGGGCGACCACCAAAACCATGTAACCAAGATATCAAATCGATCGAGCTACTATTGGCTGAGAAATGACCGCATCAAGAAATTGACCTCAAAAGAGGCAAAAAATCGCTATTTTGGGGGGGGGGGTTACTTTAACTTTTTCTCCTGTATAAACTATTATAGATGGGTCGATGTAAGTTGGCTGGTACATAGACCCAGACATTGTCTTCTGATATCCTAACTTTTTCTGACATACTATTAATAGTATCAGAGAACGGCATTTTTCAAATTCGGCTGTTTGTTAAGAGTCCAGGGAAAGGTTAAGTTGTAAGGCTCATAACTCGCCCACTGCGGGGCTACAGAACTTCTGGTTTTCATGTATGTGTTAACCATCTTCCTCACTAATAATATAAAAAAGAAAATTCGCTGGAGCCTGTTTGAGTATTTAGTACTGGCACTTTAAAATTTCACAAAAATCAGCAAAATTCGTCTTTTTTGTAGTTTTTCAATATTTTTCTATCTATATGCTGGAATATAAGTGACAAATATGTATTCTAAGTTTCATGAAAACGCACGAGCTGAGATAATATCATGAATGACATTATATAGAAGGAGCACTGTTAGAAAAAATTGCCATACAAGTTTCCAATATTTCAATATATAACTTCTAGTTTGTAACTTTTTTTAGATTTGCATGTTCCTGAATGCGCGCGATTCATATACCGCCACGGGGTACCGCTTGAGACCTGCGCTTTAGCAGCGAACTGTGCCTCTTTTTCACCAATGAGCGCTCCTGGTGGGTGAACTGTACCTCTGGCAGCATTTTATTTTAATATGGGTCGAGTTCTAATTATCTGCACTGTCTTTTCCCCTTAAAATTCTTTGGTATCTATTGCTATTTAAGCTTTAACATAATTCGGCTGGCTCTTCACTATGCCTTTCCATTATTTTTCGAATCAAGCTTCTTCTCTAAATTAAATTTCCAATTAATCTTCTAGGTCTGTCTAATATTTTTACAGTGAGGACACTTGTTGCCCATATTGCTATACACTTTCTTAATAGTGCAACCAGCGCCACACAGCGCAGGGCCTAGATACAAGGAGAACCCTTTCCAGAGAAGGTGGTCCTTCATCTTCATATTCTGTTTCTATCGAGCTACCTGTCTGAGAGGTTTCGCTATGGGTCATACCACTTCCGGTTCGTCTCGATTTCGCACTAACCTCAGAGAATTCGCTACCACTATCGCTTATTGTCCGCTTGGTCGCGCCAGAGTGCGCTTCTTCCGGCAATAGCAGGGGTGGTGGCGAACTACTAGAGATCTCTAAAGTATCTTCTTCTGGTACACCAGGGCGAGGTGTCTCTTCTTCAGACAGCTCTTCGCCAAGGTCATCTCCTAACCTAACTTCCGGAATTTCCTCTCGGTTCTCTCTATCTGCTTCTAAGAACGGGGCGTTAAAGGGGTCCCATGCCAAACTCTCAGCATTATCTACAGCCTTCTCGCTATCTACCTTCCCTTCAACGAGGTTCCTACAGGGGCTGACCCTTCCTGGCCCCTCCTACTAACAATATCTCCTTCCTGGGAGATTTCAGGTTCAGAAACGCGAGCAGCTCTACGCAGAGGTCTGCCTGCTCTATTTTTCTCTCGAGCTCCTGGTTTAGTTGACCAGGCAGCCGTGGGAGGCACTAATCGCAAATGTGTCACATGGCACGTTCTTACCCGGCCCGTGTCCATGTTCTTTATCTTGTACCTATGTTTACCTAATCTCGTCAACACAACATAGTTACTTTCCCAATACTGATGCAGTTTTCTTGAAGCTTTTGGTTTCATAGCTTGGTTATAATAGAAGACAATATCGCCAGCCCTGAAATGATGAGTCTGGGCCTTACGGTCATACAACTCCTTACACTTGGCTCTGGCTTCTTCTGTTCTCTTCTTAGCTACCACAAAAGCCTGATGCATCATTTGTAAATAATTCTCAAAATTATCCTCTCCCACATATTTATCCGGCTCTGCCAAATGGTTCTCTATCATCCCTCGTGGTGCACATACAAATAGGAGGTAATAGGGGGAATATCCCGACGTTCTGTGTATGGAAGTGCGATAGGCTGCTAAGGCCCTTGGGATCTGTCCGTCCCAATCTTGGGGATTCTTGTCCGTTAGCTGCCGTAACAAACTCATTAACGTCGCATGTTAACGCTCTTCAAGCGCATTTCCAGGGGGGTTATAGGGAGTTATTGTAATGTGGCGTATCCCATAATGTTTGGTCAGTCTCTTGGTCATATCATTGACATATGACATGCCATTATCCGTTAATAATTTGATGGGGTCCCATATCTACAATTAATCTCATTCACAAAAGCTTCAGTTACCGTTTCAGCCCTTTTATCGGGTATACCCACGGCATCAACCCATTTGGTGGCCAGGTCCGTGAACGAAATTATATATTTGTTACCTCTGTCTGTCACAGGTAGTGGCCCTACGATATCCGTCGCCACAGTTTGATAAGGCACTATCGGAATAGGTGCCTCTTGCATGGGAAATCTTATGACATTCCCATTCTTCTTATTACAGATAGGGCAACTTTCTATAAAATGCTTACAGTCCTGTCTAATAGTGGACCACCAAAATCTTATTAACCGTTTTAGCCAATGCAAAATGTCCACCAGTGAATGAACTGTGAACCTCCCTAATCACTTCATCCATTAAAACCGTCGGAACTACAATTAAGTAATAATTTCTTTCATTCGCCCCATATTTCTTATTTATTCGGCATAGTAGACCATCGTCATTTATCGCATAATCTTCTAATAACCTATACGCCTCCTGAGACTGCTTAGGACTCGTAATTACATGTGTCAAATAAGAAAGTGTCGCATCTTGACTCTGCAACAAAGCAAACCTTTTCTTATCGATCAACGTCTCCTTTAGTTTACTATCCGCTGTCAACTCCGTGACCTCTGACCTGGTCACTTCCGGATTTGGCTCATTGCCATTTTCGGAATTCTCATTAATTCTGTTTCTTTTCAGCAATGCCTCCTCGCGCAATTGAACCTTTTTCTTAGGGAATAAAGTCCCTGAAGAATTGGCAGACTGAACCTGATCATCATCATTGCGCTCTAATAACGCGTAGGCATTAATTGGTGTGAGAAAAACTCCACAGGCCGTTCTACCCCATTAATTTCCTGGATCAATACACCTCCCACACTGTACAGACTAGCGTCTGTATATAGAATATATGGCCTTTCTTGATGGGTAAGTAGTACCGGATTTAATAACGCAGCTTTTAGTTCCTTAAACGCTTTCTCTTGCGCTGCTCCCCAAATAAACTTAACTTTTTCCTTGTTAATTCTGTTAACGGTCGAACGATCACTGCAAACCTCGGTATATTCGCTCGATAATAATTACAGCTTCCAATAAAACTTCTCACACCTCTCACATTAATCGGTCGGTCCATTGTTTGTACTGCCTTAGCTCTCTTGGGATCAGGTCTGAGACCATCTTTACTAATAATATATCCCAAAAACTGTACCTCAGACTTAAAAAACTGGCATTTTGAAGGCTTTAACCATAGATTAGCCTCACTTAGCCGTCTAAAAACTTCTTGTAAGGTTTTAAATGCTCTTCTTGCGTTTTTGAATGCACTAGAATATCATCTAGGTACGCTATGCTAAACTTATCAGTGATTCCGTCTAATAGTTTATTGATCACGCGCCAAAACACTGATGGGCTCGTTAAAAGACCCATGGGGCTACGTGTAAACATATATGAACCACCTTGTGTAATGAACGCCATTTTAGGCTGATCGTCCATATGGACCGGTATTTGCAAGAAACCTTGTCGCAAGTATAAACAGCTGAAGTGTTTGGCGCCCTGTAGTTTATCAGTAAAATTCGATAGAGTTCGGCTGGAGTAGGCATCGAACTTACGCATTTATTAATTTTTCTATAATCTATTACTAGCCGATAACTTTTTCCATCTGCCTTTTTAACTAACAAACAGGGTGACGCCCAGGGACTATTTGCTGGCACGATTATTTTAGCTGCTAGTAATTCGCGAATAATTTTATTCAGCTCTTTCTCTAAATTATTCCATTATCATATTCTACTTCTAAAGGGTAATTACCAGTCGCGACACTGTGAGTTTTACTACCACGCGCGCTGCGCTACACAGCGTTCACCGCTAAATGCGACGTGCGACCTCAAGACCTCTGCAAAACTTCCTGTTTCAGCGCGGGCCTGCAGTGAAGGTTACCATTCACAAGCCTTCGCTGACTATTTTCTCTATTAATATCACTCGAACTGCCCCTAATCTTCTGGTTATTCGTTATCGCAATACCATGGACATCTGCTATGCTAACCTGCTGTGCAGTGCCAATTACATTATTCTTCCTAATTCTGATAGGCCTACTCTAATTATTTCATATAAGTAGGGAACTCTTTCGCACTTCTTCTACTCCAATTAAACCAGCCTCAAATCCTATGTCTGAGCGGTTCTTAAACACGGGTGCAATTTCAGCCATTTCCACACATAACAGCTGTCCATAAGGCCTATCACGTTTAAATCGAACACGCATTACTATCTCGCTACAGCTAGGCAGGTCAACACTCTCATCCGCAAGCAGTATATCAGGCTCCTGCTCACAAATTTTATTTAAAGCAAGTAAATGGGCCTTTTTCCCAATAAATAACAACTTTTTACCACAGTCCAAAGACGCATTCATTCCGTGTAAGGCGTCTATCCCTAATATAGCATTTTGTTTCATTTTTACTATCTGATATCTAATGCGTACTTTATTATCCCCAAATTTCGTTTCAATAACTTTTTCGCCAACTACAGGCATAGCCGTGCCTGAGGCATCTTTCAGCGTCATGTTGCTTACATTAGGAGCACCCATACCTAGTCTTTTATATAGTTTTAAGAATAAACAAGAGGTGGAAGCACCTGTGTCCTAATGTAATTCTATAATTGAATAACTATAGAGCGTAAAGGTATGCACAAGTAAATGAGATGATTCTGATGTTGGTTGCGAGTGGTTTAGTTTAAGTCTAACTTATGATATGCTTAACTTCTTATTAGGTTAAGAGCTAATATGCGCATACGCGCAGCAGATCTAATGATGAATAGTAAGGTTGGAATCTTAATTGTTAACCAGTGAAAACTACAATTCACATTTTATTGTAATAAATACAATTGTCAGTCTTATTTACTAACATTAAGTGAATGTTGTCCTTTATCTTTTATTATTTCCACATGTTAATTTTTAAATTGTGCCTTAAATGAACAAACTATGACTCTGTGGAACGGACACGTTTCCTCATAAAGTTAATAAATTTGTTTCGTACGCAACCCTAACTTTTGTATATATATATATATATCAAAATTCAACAGACAAGTCTGAGCAACTTGTTTCTTTCCCCCTTATATGTCACAGCTTGGATGGTATGTTGTTTCTTTTTTTAAATTTCTGGAATGTCCATTATGCGCTTATCTACCGGGTCGAACCCAGGAACAATATGAAATAGGAAAAAAATGTGTTTATATAAAAAATGTTTAGGCCTACTCTTAAAGAGCGCATAATAAGATTTTACTGCCATTTTTGCAGCGTACAAGACACTGTCAAGCTGTTAACTACGGAATTTTATAGCTTGGTTTAAGGAGCAAGCTACCTTGCTTCTAAGTAATTACAATAACCGTACCAAGATCAAATTGCTAATGTGCCTTAGACCTTGCATTTTAGTGATTACCTAAAACAGCACACTCCGGACCAAAGCAACAAGAACGGAAGATATATATAGTTAACGTATCCAAGTAACCCTTCATAAACGTTCCAAGTGATTTGGTCTTTTTTTAGACTTTTGTTTTTCACACCTTGTCCTTTTCAAACAGTTTGCTTAAATAATTTGATTTTTTGCAAAATGTTGCACCAATGTCACATTTCATTCCAGATCTTGAAATGTGGATGACTGCAAAAGTATCATCAAAGAATTCATTAAATGTATTTTACATCACCAAGTGGATTCCATCAACATGGGAGCCTGTTTACATCGGTATGTACAACTTATCATATCATATCTATTTGGTCCTGTTTTAGACATCTCTGCCTGTTGAACAACCACAACTATCATAACTAACCCAAATTTTGCTCTTTTTGTTGTAGTTTTTGTGCAGTTATCAGGGTCAAAAATGTATTCATTGTTTCTTTCGAATTTTTTTTTTGAAAATGGCATTTTTTGCTTAATTTTCGGTTTGCATTTTCTAAGTAGTTAGTATTGAAATGATTCGATTTTAATTGAGTGACTAAAATCGTCAGCTTTTCTTTCTAGGAAACAACTGTGAACCCATGCATGATGAAAGATTTCGCGGAAATGAACGAGACAAGACACAACATGCCTTTGAAATGTGTTTTCAAGATTACGATTTTCATATACTTGACAACGCCTTTGTTACCCATGCAGGGATGTGGATGAACGCGAGTTCCTATCTAGCAAAGTATGGAGACACAGTGAATCAAAATATGCATGTTTATAAGATGTTTGTACGTGAAATTCGTAGTCGGTATCGGGGCAATGTGTATATAGAAGGGCATTGCACACGTTCAGCAGGTTCTCCAAAATGGATTTTTCGTAAATAAGACACCACGGCCGATATATTTGATTGCAATCATTTGACTAAAATCATAAGCGCCCATCATTTTAAATTCACAAAAGGATGCGCGATACAAACTGAAGCAATGGTAGGCCTAGTTTGTACACCTAGTTTCATTAAAATGTTCAGCTATGTGACAAAATTTGAATTAAAACATTTAAAAGTAAAAATAAACATTTAACATTTAGAATTTTGAAAAAAGATCATCATACTTTGTTTCACTTTATAAAAAAGAAATGTGTTGCTACTGTCCACTTCCTTAATAGCTAGTTTAATGTCTGGCGTCTTATAATTATTGTACATCATTGCAGCACTGTGCACATGAACTGCTAACAATCCGTCTCTTAGATTAGAAGGAAGAAATCTCAAGAACTTACTAGTAATCTGAGAATGGCTGTTAAGAATAAGAAACGAAAAAAGTATAACAGCATGGCTTCACCTAGAACTTTGCTTCGGATTCTTCCGAATGGCTCCGAATCTCGCATAAATAAATCACACTAACTGCTTAGTAACAGAAAATCTTGTGGTTAAGATATGTAACATTAGTTACCATATACTTTGTGCCATGTTAAAAACTAATACTATGTAATATTTATGTATGTCATGGCCATGCGATGCATGACCGCTAGCTAAGTGGCCGATATACAGGGCCATTCAACACTATAAGATTTTGAACAGTATAGAAGCCATCGGATACTATGCATTATATACAAGGTTATTCTATCTAGGCAAATGTTTGCCCACTTCATTCAGGTACCGAATTTTCTATTTAACGGATGGCATTATTAGTTTTATCAGAATTAAACACTTAGGTACTGTGGCGCCACCTGCCCGAAGTTATTAAAGTTAACTTAAAATACTAAAGCAGCTGGGTAGTTAATACAGGGGATGTTTGGCAATGATGGATCTGTAAAATATTCGCCGGTGAGAAGTCACATATTAAACGTTAAATATGCAACAGAAACCGGTAAACATCATACACTTAATAAAATCCCAGCCAGTGAAAGATACTGTACTTAATGCGCCCCCAAGGAAGGAGAAATAGAAGATGAAACACATTTGCTCTTGAACTTATCAGATGATGACAAACTTAAATTATTATTAGGCTCAAACGATTCTGAAATTCTCCAAATTGCTTGTAATTTTGTTTTAAACTGTTTCAGTCCTATGATGTAATTACAATAAAAAAACGAATTGTGTATATATAACTAACATCACTTATCTAAATTAAATACTATATGTGTATGCAACTACATTAAATTTGTGTTTATGTACATATATGTTGCATCATTCGGTTGATATATCAAAGTTTGATGTTCTGTCTTTAGTTTAAATTATTGGATTTGACTTGTAATTTTGTATTCTTAGTATATGATTTTATAGTGTTATATATGTGTGTAATTATATCTTTGTAATCAGTGTGTATATTATGTGAATTGTAATTGTAACTGCAATAACCCAAAAAAATGTATATTATGTAAATTGTAATTGTAACTGCAATAACCCCAAAAAAATACTGAAATTTTCTGAAGCTTTTATGTATGGTAGTTTATAGATTAGACAACCGTATTATCACATACTCAGTTCATTACAGTTCATGATGTACCAATACTCAGTTCATTACAAAATAACGAGAACGAAGTCATTCTGAGAGTCATGTCGATGTACCATGTCGACTTAGTTGTGACTTCAGAACTTCAGTTGTAGTATAGCTACTTAAATCTGGCACTTTATAAATCTGGAATTTGTAGTCATTTAGTTATGCGCTCTTACTGTAGTATTAAAGTCATAGGTCTTATAAGACTTATTTTGAGTGCCGCCATCCTGGAGGAGTTAAGATTCCTACTTTCGCGAAAAATAATTTACTAACCCTTTCCTGGATAAGGATGGCCAGTAAAAGAACTCATTAGTTATGGGCAAAAAATATGCAGGCAGACTGAACGAACAGGAACATCTTTGTAGTTATGCTGTTATGTTAACCGTTCTTCCAGAGTAAAAAAATGTTAAAACGAATTCTTTGTTCATTTATTTCCAATCAGAGATTTGAGAATTAAATCTACAACAGACATGCATTGAGTAACTGTTCGTGCTGAATCTCCAATCTGAAAAGGCATTTCATTGCGAAGTTTCATTAGTTTTTTGATCACCGAAATTTTTGTTTCATTCACACGTACGGATTTATATAGGTTAAACACGTAAAAAAATATCCATTTACATCTTTCCTCATTTTTATAAAAACTGCCGTCAGCTCCATGCAAAATTCCTACACCACGTAGACGAGCAGCGTTGCAATATTTTGAAACAACTTTGTGTCCACTTTTGGGTACGAATTTTACGTCCCTTCTGTCCCACTTTTTGAATCCATGTCCCCACCAGAAATTCCAATCACAGGAAAGTAAATAGAGCTTTTCAGGATTTCTGTGGAAATACACATTGCAGGTATTCTGAGGTATCAGGCAGTACTTAAATAGGCTTTCACCTGGTGAACAATTGCTAGTCATTTTAAAATTTTTTATTATTTTTGTTTTCCAGTCTGACTTTCGCATTTTTTTTAGATCCAGTAAAACTACTCCAGAATTCAAACCTTTTTGTGGCATAAGAAAAGTTTCCAATTTTTGCTTGTCATGGCTTTGGTTGTTATAATAAGCACGCATCCGAGCAGTATGTGGTCCAGAAAAGTCAAATGTTAGGCCCATCATTTGAGACTTGGACATGCGGTCAAAATGACGCCAAAGCATTTCTAAGGGTTTCACAACTATAGCATCCATATCTAATGCTAAAATCTTTTCCACATTTGGTAAAACGTCTGGTAAGAATAGCCATGCAGTGTTACAACGTTTTCTTCCTGGATTCACCCACAAAGTATAATTCTCAGTAGGAGGATACCAGGGATGGTGAAAACTTACCGCAAATAATTTTATTTTTAACATTTCACTCAATATATGAACAATTGAAGTTTTTGTATTGACATTATCAACAAAGATGTGGAAATGAATGAATTCAGATGTCACCAAAAGAGAAGACTTTACCAAGACTTGAAATTGTTCCAAGATATATGGCTTATTATCACATGCAGTCAACGCCACATGAATAGTCACAAACTCTTTTTTGTTGTCTCGTTTATCGAGTAAGAGATCAAACAACGGAACTTTGAAATAATTTACTATCACGTTGCACGCTAATATATATATAATAAAAAAGAACAGCAAATAATGACTGAGCTTCATCACACGAATTTCAGAATTTCAGGTGTTAATGGTTTTGTATTAACTACTATAACACAAAATTCTGTATTAACTACTATAACACAAAATTCAATCTCAGCTTTGCTTTATATTTTAGATAACTGCAGTAATCCACCGTGCGTGACCAAGCGAATAGACGATTGCAAAACACATTGTAGGAATTTTAAGAGTGGAATCGTTTAAATAGCCACCTAACATTTAAGCCCAAAATGTTCTAAAGGCAAAAGATTGTCCTATATTAATCATGATTATTATCTATATTCTCTATATGATATTCAAAAATAACAAAAGAATTACAGAAAGACCAGAAACGGGATAAACACTATATTGTTACAAGAGATGTAAAGTTAATATTTACAGATGAATTGTTGCATGATATCACTGTTAAAACTGTTATACTGTTGTGTTCAGCATATTATTTTTGCTGAACGTTCTATGTTGATTCTAAGTATAATCTGAGTTGATCTAAAAACTTCTTTAAATTTCAACTAGAAGTTTGCTCCAGGTTGATATTGTAGTTTGTTCTATGTTGCAATGCGGAACCTGGTCAATGCTAATCTTGTTTAATGTACAGGGATCTAAATTCAGTGCAGATATGGTAGTTTAAATGTCACACCAATTTATAAAGCAGGTAAAAAGACGAAGTCGGTATTTATAGGCCTCTATCATTGACATCTGTGATTGAAAAAATTCTAAAAAAGTTCAGAAGTTTATTTATTTCCCCACCAAATCTTACAATTGTCATTAAAGTACAGATATTTTTTTCCAGTGAAGTAAATATAAATACAAATGCAATATAGTCCACAAATTACAAGTTATTAATTTGGAATTAATTAATCAATTATTAAGTTATTATGCCCTCGCAGTACCAATTTTACGCCTTTAGGTTATATTCATTACTCATTAAAAAGATATTCATTATTCACAAAAAGGGTATTTTAGTATAAGAATAAGTTTTCTTTTGTAATCGGTAATTTTATTCGGTAGAAAATTAATTTGTCATACATTTGGAAAGCATATGTTATGCATCTGGAAAATATTGCCTTCACTTGACAACTGCAAGTGTATTGATCAGCATCCAGCATGACGTCATACCTCGCTCCACAGACTGTTACTATATTAACTATTATGGTGCTTAAAAACCTCGTTAGTGATCAGACAGTGACACCTTCATACATTAAAATTTACTGCTATTTTGAAGATGAACCACTAAGTTGCCTAGTGTTAAAACTCTCACATACTCTCTCATCAGACAATTTTGTCGATATACCTCAAACGCCGTTAATGCTAGATTGTATTTTGATGATTCTGCTATACTTTACGAAGTAAGTGACATTGATATATTTAAAGCCGCCTGTGCTATGTCGACAGTTCGTCCGACTCCATATGAACTGAATCTTTTAACCAACATTTTGGTTTTCTACCCGAATTGTCCAAATCTAGCTATGCCACCACATGAAGTTTCTACGTACCATACCACATGGATTTGCGAATTGAACCAAGAGATCGAAAACATGTGGCATCATAGGTTCGTCTCGCAAGCCGTTGCCATAAGTAATTTCCAGTCTCTATACCTATTCGTTAAATTTGAGAAAAATGCGAGAGAAATCCGATGTCTGGTAAACGCGGATTAATAATGCCACCTTGAATCTTCTTTATAATATCCATTACCATGTCGTTAATGGATGTTCTTCAGAATATAGCATCGGTTATAAATAACATTTCGCAAAGAAAAAGTTGGTGCAAAACAGAAAACGCTTAAGATTTTGTTTGAAAGTCTTGAAACATCACGTTTGAAACATCACGTTAATTCCAGCAACAATAATTTCACACTTTTGGTTAAGAATTTTTGTGAAACTCATGATTTTCCATGCAGTTTACTTCTTACTATAATGTAGCTTTTCTTACGAAGTGAAACTATTTAATCATAATTAGGGTAGAAGAAGTTGAAATTTGCTCACCAAATGCAGCTCAACTTCATTCAGAGAGCAATTGATTCAGTTCAGGTTTTAGCACTTCGGCCGGATAAAACTGCTTTAAAATGTTTTCGTTACGTAAACTCAGGGTTCCAAGCAGTACGTCCATCATTTAACAGATCTAGTAAAAAGACATAATGGGCCAATATCAGCAGCATTGTTTACACCAGGGGATAACTACGACGTTATTATCGACTACGTGTCGCTAGCTCGAAAATGCAATCACAAATTTTCGGACAGAGTGACAATTTCTTTATTTTTCCCAGAAAATGCGCCACTGTACACATCAGGAAGATCTAATAATCATGGAAAACCTTGTTCTGATCTTTATCAGCCACTTCCAGGCGATTCTAACAATTCTCGCTATGGTACTTATCCTATAAATGCAGGAAGAAATGCAGCCCGCATTGCTGTTTATACTAGCTACGTCTTGCTTCTAGACATTGAATTTAAACTTTCTATTAACTTTATGGAAAATTTCCTGTGCATGATGGATGAAAATAGGCACAATGGTAGTACTGAAAGGAAAAAAATTGCTTATGTTATTCCAAGTTTTGAGATTTCTGAAGGTCATCCAGTTCCAGATAACAAAGATGACTTAGTAAAATTAATAAGAAATGGGCATGCAATTCAGTTTCGCAATGTGAGTTCTCTAACTACTTTATTTTTAGAGAAAAATTTTCAGTCACACATTCTCTTTGCCACTCCTTTATTCTTTTAACCTCACTTGAGTAGAAATAACCCTAAAGTATTTATACAATTGATTTGAAGTTCAGTATATTTGGTGATGATTAGAGAGGTTGCCTCTGGTTCAAAACTTGTCACTGTTTACTAAAAAATATTAGTTTACTAGTTAATGATGTTTTGTTAATTTAATTTTAAATTGAACTCAATTCCACGAGAGTGTATCAATTGAGTTGTTTTGATGAAATTTATTGATCTTAAATATATTTAAATTTACATTTCTCACTTTCTGTTTCACATTATTTGTGTGTGACTGAATCATTATTAGAATTTGACACATTTCACAGTATTATAAGAGAGAAAAAAACCATCTCTTGCTTTTATTTTGTTCATTTTTTGACATTTTTGGCATGTGTGTTTCACTCGCAGATGAAACACCACCACCAGAGTTCCATAAAATGTGCAATAGCTTAATTTTTAATTTAATGCATTAAAAAGTTTTTTGTGTCGTTGTTGTTGCACGTGCACGTAAGGCTATCTAGCGGGTCGAACCCCGGAACAATATATATATATATATATGCTTTAGTGGTGATGCTGTTTAGGCCTACTCTTAGTGAGCGCATAAAAAGATTTTACTGCCGTTTTTGCAGCATACGAGACACTGTCAACTTGTGAACTACGGAATTCTACGGAACTTTAAGGAGCAAGCTACCTTGCTACAAAGTAATTATAATAATCGTACAAAATCAAATTGCTACAATAGTAATGTGTCTTAGACCTTGCATTTTAGTGATTACCTAGAACAGCACACTCAGTGGATCAAAGCAACAAGAATGGAATATATATGAAATGTTGCCCAAACCCCTTCATAAACGCTCCAAGTAATATGGTCTTTTTTCTTAGATTTTTGTTTTTCACACCTTGCCCTTTTCAAACAACTTGCTTGAATAGTTTGATTTTTTGCAGAATGTCGCACCTATGTCACATTTCATTCCACATCTTGAAATGTGGATGACTGCTAAAATATCATCAAAGAATTCATTAAATGTATTTTACATCACCAAGTGGATTCCATCAACATGGGAACCTGTTTACATCGGTATGTACAACTTATAATATCATATCACATCTATTTGGACCAGTTTTAGACACCTCTGCCTAAAACGACCATAACTATCACAACTAACCTAAATTTTACTCTTCTTGTAATGTTTTTTAACTTTGCTAATTTCAGTGTCCTACATTATTATTATTATTATTATTATTATTATTATTATTATTATTATTATTATTATTATTATTTATTATTTCAGTGGAACTTTTAACATTGATTTTAGCATTGAAGATGGCATTTTTTGCTTAGTTGTAGGTTTGCATTTTCTATGTATTTAGTGTTGAATTGATTCGATTTTAATCGTCAGCTTTTCTTTCTAGGAAACAACTGTGAACCCATGCAAGATGAAAGATTTCGCGGAAATGGACGAGACAAGACACAACATGTCTTTGAAATGTGTTTTCAGGATTATGATTTTCACATACTTGACAACGCGTTTATTACCCATACAGGGATGTGGATGAACGCGAGTTCCTATCTAGCAAAGTATGGAGACACAGTGAATCAAAATATACATGTTTATAAGATGTTTGTACGTGAAATTCGGAGTCGGTATCAGGGCAATGTGAATATAGCCAGGCATTGCACACGTTCAGCAGGTTCTCCAAAATGGATTTTTCGTAAATAAGACGCCACGGTGAATATATTTGACTAAAATCATAAGTTCCCATTATTCTAAACGCGTTCGCAAAATGAAGCGATATACAAACAAAAGCAATAGTGGGCCTAGTTTGTAGACCTAGTTTCATTTGAATGTCCGCCAATGTGACAAAATAAGAATTAAAAAACATTGAAAAATAGAAATTGACATTTAAAATTTAGAATTTTGCAAAAAGATCATCATATTTTGTTTTTGTTGCATGTTATAAAAAAGAAAAGTGTTGCTTGTGTATAGCATTCTCGTCTTCTTGATGTATTTGATCTCACTTTGCCCACAGTATAATCTTAAAATATACTAAGTCGTGACAGTCATACTAATGAAAGTAGACAATAATACATGTAACAGAACATTTTAAGAAGTGCTTTTGTGTGTTGTATTACAACAGTGTTCTAGGTTATTAAGGCGAGTGACTTCTCAGAAAATAGTCGGAGCAACAGCAGTTGAGCAGCAGGAAACACATTCTGCATTTAACTTCTAGGTTTCGTATTTGTTGTCATTAAATTTAACGTGTCAGATTATTTTTCTTCGATTATTTGCAAATTTCAGAAAGGTGTAAAAATATTCAAGTGGCTATAACGGAGGATTAAAACATATAATAAGGATGTGTTTTATTTAAAGTTTGTAAAGCGTGGTTTTGTTTAACAATGGGCCATTTCAGTCGATTGTTATGTTTTATCATAGTAACTCCTAAAATCCCCTCAAGAATAGTACTTTCTAGTGACCTAATCTTAGCTTCAATTTTAGAACTAAGTTCAGACAAATTTCTGTTCAATGTAGTTTTTGAAGCAAGAAATTCTTTAACTTCATCTAAATGGGAACTATCATCTGAACTACAATAAATATATGATAGCTTGTCATACAACTCTGTGAGCATTTCAGTTGAAAATCTCAAATCAGTAATTGCAGCATTACATCTGTCAACAAAGTTTTGATAATTAGCAATACATTTGTCAAATTCTAAGTCTAACAATGTAGTACATGTGAAAAACACCTCACCATAGTGCTGTGAGTTTATTTTCAGGTTCTGGATCAGTATCTTCACCTCCAGCTGGTGTCCATGCAATGGATCTTTGTCTGGAACCATCTTCGGAATTGCTCCAGTTGCAGCTGTTGGGGTGGCTCCATGTGAAAAGACAGAAGACTTCCAAAAGGACAGATGACTTTCCAGATGACAGAAGACATCCAAAAGGACAGAGGACTTCCAAGAGGACAGAGGATATCCAATAGGACATCCTTTACTGTGAATACTGTGAATAGGACTGAAGACTTCCTATATGACATAGGACTTTCTAGAAGACAAAAGTCTGCCTAAATGACTTTCCAGATGACAGAAGACATCCAAAAGGACAGAGGACTTCCAAGAGGACAGAGGATATCCAATAGGACATCCTTTACTGTGATTACTGTGAATAGGACTGTTGACTTCCTATATGACATAGGACTTTCTAGAAGACAAAAGTCTGCCTAAATGACTTCTTAGAGGACAGAAGAATTCAATAGGAGAGATGACTTCCAAAAGGACAGAGGACTTCCAAGAATGACTTTAAAGATCATTATCTGGAGAAAAAATTACTTTCAAGAGGTCAGAAGACTCCCTAGATGACAGAGGAGTTCCAGGACGATAGACGACATCAATGAGAATAGATTACTGTTAAGTGGACAGAAGGCCTTCCGGAGAACTTCATAGATGACGGATTACTCTCAAGCACATAGAAGACCTACAGGAGGACTTTCTAGAAGACAAAGGTCTTTCTAGATAACTTCCTAGAGGACAGAAATCTTCCTGTAGGATAGATGACTTCCAAGTTTGACCGAACTTTGCACAGGACTAAAAAAGCTTTTAATAAGACTATAGGGACCTCAAATAGATGTAAATTATGCTGTCGTCTGCATTACCGAGAGGACCTGCAAATTGTCTGTCAAATTTACAACCAAAACTGTATTTGACCATTTCAAGCATTGAGCCATCAAGGTGAAAACTATACTTACCCACTTTAAGCATTGAGAGTCATCAAGGTGAAAACTAGACTTACCCACTTTAAGCATTGAGAGTCATCAAGGTAAACTGTCAACAATACATGTGATCAAACTGCACCCTGTAACAGTGTCAACTAACTGACGCGGCTTATGTTCCATGTAATGTCGTCCGCCAAAAGAAAGTTTAGTTTAGTGTAGTCTAGTTTATTCTAAAATGACATAACTAATACATTATTACAAACAGTACTGTCAAGATATTGCTACTACAAAACAGAATAAAATTTAAATTTTCACCAGCTATTGATATCGGCACAAGCCCAGAAGGTAGACTTGTACTGGCTTGAGCAGAAAGCAGAATGAGAAGTAGAAACTGCGAAATAAAATAACTGAGAGTGATGGTGAGAGTAATGACAATGACCAGACTTAGGGAATGTCATGTAGGTGAAAAGGAAGATTAGATTCACATGAAAATATAGGCCCAAAGAGAAGCAGAGTGGCTGCAAAGTCAAGAGAGATTCATGCCTGGGACAACAAGCTTTTCTATACTTCTTCTTCTTCTTCATTCCTGTACTACATTTGACTACTAAAGACTACATTGTAAAAACTGAATTACACTAAGATAAGTTTGGTGGCATCAGAAATCATGTAACTTTGACTCTATGAGAGTTATAGGTTAGCCTGTATTTTTAATTTATTATTTAATTCCAAATATTTAAAACTGGTTTGTTCGCATTTGATATAATCAGGTTAAGTGTACCAAATTAAAGGGCCACAAAATTTGCTAAAAATTCTTCTGGAAGTCCACTAGGAAGACCTTTGCCTTCTAAGAAGTCACCTGTCCTCCTGGAAGTCCTCTGTCGTATTGGAAGTGCTCTGTCCTCTATGAAGTTTTTCTGTAAAACATTTGTTTTTCTGGAGGTCCCCTGTCATATAAGAAGTCCTCTATGAGGTCCACTGTCTTCTAACAAGTCCTCTTGGAAGTTCTCTTTCCTCTTGGAAGTCTTCTGTTCTCTATGAAGTCCTCTGTTCTCCTCGAAGTTTTCAATCCTCTGAAAAGTCCTCTAGCAAGTTTTTATCTTCTAGGAAGTCATCTGTCATCTTTGAAGTCCTCTAGGAGGTCTTCTGACTGTGTGGAAGTAATCTGTCATCTAGGAAGTCATATAGAAAAACCTTTGTCTTCTAGAATGTCCTCTGTCCTCTTGGAAGTCATCTATCCTACAGGAAGATTTCTGTCCTCTAGGAAGTTATCTAGAAAGACCTTTGTCTTCTAGAAAGTCCTCCTGTAGGTCTTCTATGTGCTTGAGAGTAATCCGTCATCTATGAAGTTCTCCGGAAGGCCTTCTGTCCACTTAACAGTAATCTATTCTCATTGATGTCGTCTATCGTCCTGGAACTCCTCTGTCATCTAGGGAGTCTTCTGACCTCTTGAAAGTAATTTTTTCTCCAGATAATGATCTTTAAAGTCATTCTTGGAAGTCCTCGGTCCTTTTGGAAGTCATCTCTCCTATTGAATTCTTCTGTCCTCTAAGAAGTCATTTAGGCAGACTTTTGTCTTCTAGAAAGTCCTATGTCATATAGGAAGTCTTCAGTCCTATTCACAGTATTCACAGTAAAGGATGTCCTATTGGATATCCTCAGTCCTCTTGGAAGTCCTCTGTCCTTTTGGATGTCTTCTGTCATCTGGAAAGTCATCTGTCCTTTTGGAAGTCTTCTGTCTTTTCACATGGAGCCACCCCAACAGCTGCAACTGGAGCAATTCCGAAGATGGTTCCAGACAAAGATCCATTGCATGGACACCAGCTGGAGGTGAAGATACTGATCCAGAACCTGAAAATAAACTCACAGCACTATGGTGAGGTGTTTTTCACATGTACTACATTGTTAGACTTAGAATTTGACAAATGTATTGCTAATTATCAAAACTTTGTTGACAGATGTAATGCTGCAATTACTGATTTGAGATTTTCAACTGAAATGCTCACAGAGTTGTATGACAAGCTATCATATATTTATTGTAGTTCAGATGATAGTTCCCATTTAGATGAAGTTAAAGAATTTCTTGCTTCAAAAACTACATTGAACAGAAATTTGTCTGAACTTAGTTCTAAAATTGAAGCTAAGATTAGGTCACTAGAAAGTACTATTCTAGGGGTGGTTTCAACTCGTCCTTGACAAAGATGCATTTCTATAGTGTTTTCTGCAATCTGATAACATGTTCTGACCAACTAAGTCAGTGCTTTATGATGGTGGACAAGATGCTATGGATGTTTGCTCATTCAAGGACAATTATGTTGATGATGTACTTGTCACATTTGATGCTCAGGATGAAACGAAGCTCTTGCTGATGAAAAGGTTTGAGTTTTTTCTGTTGTCACAATAATAGAGAGTCAAAGTCTTAGCCCATAGCCTGAGAGCATTAAAGAAAGTCGAGATGATGGCACTTTGAATGTGAGGTCGGTCGACTTTTTTGGATTTAACTTAAAAACTCATTTTGCAAGCTTCTTGAAAGCCACATGAGCTGCTTCAATTTGATGTTCCACAGGTTTTCCGGAAGTACATCTGCAGAGAGAAGGCTTTCCAGGTATGGAAAATGCATGATCCACTTGGCAAAGCAGTTCGTCAACAATGGCGACATTGCATCTGCAACTGGTACAACAAGTAGCAACTTAGTTGAGCTACTTGCTTAATTTAATAATCTACGATGCCTGACTAATGTATAAAATATCTAGGAAAAGTTATTATTATTATTATTATTATTATTATTATTATTATTATTATTATTATTATTATTATTATTATTATTATTATTATTATTATTATTATTATTATTATTATTATTATTATTATTATTATTATTATTATTATTATTATTATTATTATTATTACCATTATTATTATCATTGTAAGTTTATTATTTTTATTGTTTATAAGCACTCATCACAATATTAAAATAGGGGTGCTTGATTTTTGTGGACGCCAAAACAGATTTGTGGACATCTTTTTCAGGGGTCACCTTCTTTGTGGATTTTTGTGTACAAGTAAAAAAACGTGTACAAAAGTTTACAGGTTTCTGTCTTTGCGTCCACAAACACCAAGTTACTGTTAAATTTACTGTTTAGGTTGTCAGTCTTTTACCTCACACTGGTCTTACATTGAAATTGTCATTTTGGAGTAACCATATTTTTGACCATGTGACTGGATTATGGCTGCTGTTTGCTGATAAGCTTTTACATGTCGTTGTAATTAAATTTGGTGCATACAGATGCATACAAATTAAATGTATGCACCTGTCGTTTACAAGAGCATTCATCGACTTTTTGGTTGGAAGAAGCGTAAAGATGATAAAGAAGATGTTGAGAAAGAGAAAGAGACAGCGAAAGGCAAGACTCCCACTGATCATTTCTGGATCAATGATGATGTCCAAACTGTGAGCGGTCCTGCTTAAGTGGAGGAAAGCGTGGCGACAAGTGTCGCAAGAAATGCCTAGGCGTCGTAAAATGCTATGAGTGTAGCTCTGTGTTCCGGCCAAAGTGCAAGTGAACAAAACCATGACTGAATAAGGCTGCAAGCTTTGTGGAAGCAAGCTTTATCACTTGAAGTGTGGAGGACTATCTCGTTCCACACTTCAAGTGATGGAACTGTTGTGATATCTTCTGGTAAGCACCACCATGATCACCCGCCGCAATGGAACACGTACCACATGCTTCGCTCAGCAAGTTGGAGGCGGTCGTAAAGATGCTACGCAAATAAAGCCGAAGTCACTGGTAGTTTGTACAACATTCGTGGAATTTGTCCACAAAATTTTCTTGATTTTTGTGTACATGCTCTGATTTCTTGTGGACACAAATGATCACTGGTCCACAATTTCCTTCGGTGTCCACAAAAATCTGAATCCACATTTAATGATTAAATGATCACACTAAATTATGCAAAAATCACCTAAAAAATTGGACGCAAGGCAAATTACCTCCATTTTACACTTTACCAAAACCACTTCATGCATTTTATACAGACATTAAGTATTATACAAACGTCTACTCTAGGTAAATTCTGAAAGTGCAGCAGTAAAAACATTTTTTCACACTTTTCTTGAAATGGAAAGGTGTTATATAAAATGTCTAGGAATTATTTAAAATCTCTAAATTTGCACATTGCCCGTAACATGGATATTATCACACCTAAACTCAGTGAACACTTTTCACACCAGAAACAGCAAGTGAAACAAAACCTGTTCAGCTATGAGAACTTTTTAATAGATTGGCACACAAAACAAATAAAAGACAGTAACTTGATTAATAGTGCAAATTCTGAAAAACTTTCACATTTGACTTTAACAGTATCGTTTCAATGAACAAGTGAAATTTCCTCCTGGGGCAGCTGTGAGGAAACCCCGATTGCTGATGGTCTTGTCTAGCTAAGGCAGCTTGAATGTAAATGAAGTAGTGACAGCAAAACCATATGCACACGTATATAAATATATATGTAAATAATACACATGTACATACCACACTAGCAATGCAACTTGTAGGACTTAGTTGAGTTTGATCGATAACATCAAGTGAAGTGAATGTTCTACTTCAAGAATGGTATTAAGCCATCAGCTTCACTTCAAAATTTTAGTTTGTTGTTCAATTCAATGCAAAAATATTGGGATGTTGTTTGGTTGAGTGTGATTAATGCAATTCCGTGACAATGTCTGTCAAAACGAAATGCTCCAGAAAACCATTTTAAAGTTGCTGCTAGAACAATATATGATTGGATTAACAGCATTATTGATAAGTGCAAGTGCGTATAGAATCTGCGTTGTTTTGTAATATTTCCTTTTATAAGACATCATATAAATAAAAGTGTCATGCAGACATATGGGGCCCCAAAAACCACAAAGGTGAAGGTAATGATGACTAGGGTTTTTGTTGCTTTCATCTACATTATATTTGCCTGGCTTCCTTGACCTTGACTGTGTAACTGTAAGACGTGTCTTCTTGCAGTTCTCCAAATTAGGGCATACAGCACAAGAATCATAAGCACTGGTAAATAAAAGACTAAAATATTGTCAAGAATTATCATACTCTGCATCTTATACACAAATCTCAATATAATATTAATAACAGCCTGAATTAAAGCTAAAGCCCAAGTAATGCAAAGTGCAGCAAACATGGCTTCTTTTCTCATGAGGATGTGATACTTGAATGGATGAACAACAGCTACGTATCTTTCAGTAGCTATCAGGCACAGATGAAAAGAATGCATCTATGAAACTATTGTCCAATGACTACTTCAGCGCTTCAACAGTTAGGTGTCTGAAAAGTGTATGTATTATCACACCTTTGAAACTATTGTCCAATGACTACTTTAGCACTTCGACAGTTAGGCGTCTGAAATGTGTATGTATTACCACACCTATGAAACTATTGTGACTACTTTGGCACTTCAACAGTTAGATGCCAGCAATATGTACATATTATTACACTTGTGCAAATTTCATTTCATTTCTTTTCATTTCTGATCAGAATTGGCAGGTAAAACATTACCTACTGCAAACATTTCATTGAACACGATACAAAAACCAATTGTAATAACATGCTCACTATCAATATATTATACCACTATCAATACAACAAGGGCAGATACAGACTAGTGCACACAGTATATAGTATAGATACAAAAACCATTATTATTTCAATGTAAATTGTGCGAAAGCTCATAATTACCATTATATACACAAATTGTGAAATTTACCGTCTGCATTTTGACATTACTACACATTTGATAAAATTAATTTTTTCCATTTGTTATGCATTGATGAATCTGTCAGTTTCTATTATTATTAAATATGGTGTTGTAATTTATATTGTTAGTAGTTTATTATGTGGTGGTTTTTGTATCGTGTTCAATGAAATGTTTGCAGTAGGTAATGTTTTACCTGCCAATTCTGATCAGAAATGAAAAGAAATGAAATGAAATTTGCACAAGTGTGATAATATGTACATATTGCTGGCATCTAACTGTTGAAGTGCCAAAGTAGTCACAATAGTTTCATAGGTGTGGTAATACATACACATTTCAGACGCCTAACTGTCGAAGTGCTAAAGTAGTCATTGGACAATAGTTTCAAAGGTGTGATAATACATACACTTTTCAGACACCTAACTGTTGAAGCGCTGAAGTAGTCATTGGACAATAGTTTCATAGATGCATTCTTTTCATCTGTGCCTGATAGCTACTGAAAGATACGTAGCTGTTGTTCATCCATTCAAGTATCACACCCTCATGAGAAAAGAAGCCATGTTTGCTGCACTTTGCATTACTTGGGCTTTAGCTTTAATTCAGGCTGTTATTAATATTATATTGAGATTTGTGTATAAGATGCAGAGTATGATAATTCTTGACAATATTTTAGTCTTTTATTTACCAGTGCTTATGATTCTTGTGCTGTATGCCCTAATTTGGAGAACTGCAAGAAGACACGTCTTACAGTTACACAGTCAAGGTCAAGGAAGCCAGGCAAATATAATGTAGATGAAAGCAACAAAAACCCTAGTCATCATTACCTTCACCTTTGTGGTTTTTGGGGCCCCGTACGTCTGCATGACACTTTTATTTATATGATGTCTTATAAAAGGAAATATTACAAAACAACGCAGATTCTATACGCACTTGCACTTATCAATAATGCTGTTAATTCAATCATATATTGTTCTAGCAGCAACTTTAAAATGGCTTTCTGGAGCATTTCGTTTTGACAGACATTGTCACGGAATTGCATTAATCACACTCAACCAAACAACATCCCAATATTTTTGCATTGAATTGAACAACAAACTAAAATTTTGAAGTGAAGCTGATGGCTTAATACCATTCTTGAAGTAGAACATTCACTTCACTTGATGTTATCGATCAAACTCAACTAAGTCCTACAAGTTGCATTGCTAGTGTGGTATGTACATGTGTATTATTTATATATATTTATATACGTGTGCATATGCTTTTGCTGTCACTACTTCATTTACACTCAAAACATAGCTAGACAAGACCATCAGCAATCGGGGTTTCCTCACAGCTGCCCCAGGAGGAAATTTCACTTGTTCATTGAAACGATACTGTTAAAGTCAAATGTGAAAGTTTTTCAGAATTTGCACTATTAATCAAGTTACTGTCTTTTATTTGTTTTGTGTGCCAATCTATTAAAAAGTTCTCATAGCTGAACAGGTTTTGTTTCACTTGCTGTTTCTGGTGTGAAAAGTGTTCACTGAGTTTAGGTGTGATAATATCCATGTTACGGGCAAATACTGAAATTTAGAGATTTAAATAATTCCTAGACATTTTATATAACCTTTCCATTTCGAAAAGTGTGAAAAATGTTTTTACTATACTTTCAATTGCCTAGAGTAGACGTTTGTATAATATAATGTCTGTATAAAATGCATGAAGTGGTTTATCTTTAGATAGAAATTGGCTCTATTTTTCTGTGCAGCTGCCGCTCTGTCAGACGCTTTGGTCTTGCACCCACACTTGTAGCGTCTTCTGCATCATCTTCTGAAACTAAAAGCATAACGTTTCTTGCTTCAAGGCAAAAAACATTACTTAAATGCAACATTAATAAGTGATTATTAATTAATTCGAACTAATTAGCTTCTTTTAGAAATAAAAGACATGGACAAAATGAAGTTTCAATACTTAGCTATTTTCACAAAACTATGCAACAAAACTTTGGCAGTAGATGCTAGATATTGGCGGTAAGAGAATCAAATCATTAATTTTTCATCCCACTTATAATACATAGAAAAATAGGCATAAATTAAAAAACAAGCAAATGGGAAGGGCTGGCGAACAACTTTAGTTATCGAATCACCCATCCCAAGATGGCAAGAAAAAAACTGGTTTTAATTTTTGTATGCCTGACACTTAGAGACCACAACTCACAACAGCAAATGTTACAATTATGATCAAGAGAAAAAAAACTAATGATTTTTGTGCAGCAAATACCATAGTTACTAGCTGTCTATTGCTAGATAAACACCCCATAAACATAAGTTAACAAGAGGCTTTAATGTTTACCAGTAGTTTTGTCAGGATTGTCTTCAGAAAATTCTGTTTCACCTGGCTCCTCTGTCTCCCCTTCTGTTGGCTCTCCATCATCCATGGTTTCATCACCTGATTCACCTGACCTGCATTGGCATTAATTGCAAATTAAAGCAACAATGGTTCTTTAACAGTAACAGCCACCAATTCTGGTCTATTCCAAACAGTATACGTCAATAATAAATCAATTATTTACATATTGTTCAAACATAAACTCTGCAAACTTGAACATGGTGCCATACATATGAGCGTTTCATCTTCATTATGATTACCACCAGCTGAGATTTCTTGTACAAATATTCAAACACAATCACATGATTTTCTTGGATCATAACTACTATTTTTATAACCTTCATAAAAAGTTTAAAGGTGATATGATGCAAAGCAACACAAAACCAAAAACTATTTATAGCAATGAAGCCATTCTTGCCATAGTCACCTGTTCCCATAGCTGAGAATGACTATGCCTGGGTTACTGCAACTTCTGTCTAACTTTTCTATTACAAAACAGGTTGATACTAAAAGCTTATATCGAACATCAGAATTGCGTAACCTTTCCCTGCCTACGTAAATCCCACTACTATCGGCTCTTACGTGAAAAAAATGTGAAAAATTAAACTATTGCGTACTCAGATCCGGGTGTAGTTTGATCATTGGTGTCATCTTCATTTTCTTCACTAGTCCCTGTACCGGTCATTTTCTTGTCCTCCGAAGTATCACCAGTCGCGCTGCTAACTTCTTTTTTCTTCTTCTGCTCTTTCTGCTCTTTCTCCTCTTTTTCGATAACAGTCAGACTATCTGCATCTGCTAAATTATCCACGGCAATGGCCAAGAACACATTTAGCAAGATATCTAAATTTATGTTAAGGAATGAACACTTATAGGTGTAAAAAATGAACATATATGATGCTATTATATAAGTGCGCAAAAGCAATACTAAACATTGTGTTGCTTCGGAAGTTCTGAAAAATTTTTCCCCTCGACTGGACTTAAACTAAAGACTTTCTGTTTTTCGGGCAGCTATGCTACCATTGAAAACAGAAGTTAATTTTCAGGCTCAGAAATTTACACCATTTATGTCTAATCTAACTTTTCAATCTTATTGTTTCTAAAAGAATACAGTTTCCACATATGAAGAGAATTATGAAATAGAGGCTAACAAATCCTCCTGTCCCATCAATTCCACCATAAGCGTTAATCCCATAGTACATGACTGCATTCCAATCCTCACCTGTCAGTATCTGAAATGTGAAAAATAATTGTTATTAAGAGCATCTGTAAATAAAAGCAAAATTAACAATGACATAATTATCAACATAGTTACAAGAAAGGGAACAAAGTTTAAATCTCTTCTCACCTGAAATACTGTCAACAATGCTTGCACAAATGTGTCAAAATTACTTCTAGGTGTTCCATCGATGAAGTTGAACTTTCCGCCAAAAAGCTGCATCCCCAGGAGGGCAAAGATAAGAATGAACAAGAACAGAAGCAAAAGCAAGCTGGCAATAGAGCGAAGTGAATTCAAGAGAGAAGTCACCAAATTGCTCAGGCTTGACCAGTACCTAGTGAAGAAAATTATATAATTTAAAAACCAAAATCAGAATTGTACAATGTTTTAACCAACACAATAATTGTTATATCATCTACAGTCTTAATAAACTAAGTTGAAATCTGTTAATAAACATCTTTGCGTGATGTCACAAATAGTTCTCTACTGCTTTATTAGTTGGTTAGCTACGAATCAGTTGGTTAGTCAATAAATTGGCCAGTCAGTCAATTAGTTGATTACTCTGTCATTGAGTTATTGCTGTTGCAAGCCATTTAACCAGCCAAAAATTCTACTTATTAAGAAATTAATAATTAATTGACCATCATCAGCTAACTAGTCCCAAGCTTGTAATCACACAACCAACAAATTGGGCAATCATTAAAGCCAAACATCAGTCTACTAACCTCTCAATCCACAAGACAAACGTTAAAAACCCAACCAACCATTAAATTCTCCAAATGATCAGAAAAAACGTTATGTTAAATTTCTTTACCGTAAGCAAAGCAGCATATATTTATTCTACAAATATGCGTGAACTGTTACAGCATTAAGTTCTAACTTGCCTTGTAAATTTAAATACTCGTAATAATCGCACACAACGCAGGACGCTGATACCCAGAGGTTTCATGACCCCTGTGTAGACAAGAGTAGCTTCACCAATGCTGCCCAGAACAATGGCACAATCAAATCTATTGAACAACGACATGAAGTAGGGCTGGAAACCCAGACTGTACATCTTTACCAACATTTCACACGTGAAAACAGCGACGAAGAACAGATTTGCTATAGCTAAAAAGTAAATAAAAACCAAGAAAAACATTAGTAGAGCAAAGTGATTCGAAATTTTATGCCTGTAAAATAGTGTGTTTTTTGTGTGAAAGTCACTTTCTGAACATCGTTTTTCACAAAGTGTTCTTATTGTTTATTTACATATACGTGTGGATATGTATCTAAAGAAATATGTGCAAGGCCTTAGATCAATTGGAATATTTATTGCACGATATCAACAATACTGTTATCTTAAAAGCAAATGAACAAAAACAAATCTACAAAAACTGCACTTAAACTAACTTAAACATTGACATTTCAAACCTAATTCCTTAAGCACGGAATTCAATTCTTGCAATCACATTTAAACTAGCATGCCTCTAGTTCATATCGCATCCTCCCAATTATCTTCAAATTTTCTCCTCTGATCTAAGTTTTTTTGGCTAAAAGTTTAACAACCGTGTTCTTCTTGCCTTATTATTTGATTTTCACAATCCAGAAATTAAAGTAATTAAAGTTAGATAATTGATATAATTTATACATAAACATTTACTAGTTTGTCTTCACTCTGTAAGGCAGATAGAATATTACAGAAAAAAATTAGTAGTAGCCAAAAGAAAGTGAATAATTCTGAAAAGGATTTAAAATGTCAAACCGGCACAACAATTACAAATTGCGAAAATTTGGATAGTTCTCAACAATAAGCAAAATGTTACAGGATAAACATTTTTGTGAATAAATGAGACTCACTTTGAAAATCATCAAGCCAATGAGGTTGATTGTGATGTTCCGATGCCAACACCACAGTATTCAAGAACACCATGGTAATGACAACCCAATAAAAAGCTTGCGACTTGACCGCTCTGCGACACGTCCTGCGACATCGTTTATTGAACCGTCTCAGTTCAGCACGTTTCTGCGAGAGCCATATGCAACGAATCACCTCTTCCTGCTCGTCCTCTTCGCCGTTATCTCCAGTGTCAACTTCAATGGCGGGCTTACTGTCGTCACCTTTGTCACCCTCCTCAATATCCTCTGTTTAATGGAATGTAAAATTATATGTTATGCTTTATGTGTGACAAAATTACGCATAAATGAATCTTATAACAACAGTTTTGTTTGCTGTTAAGTTGAGCAAGAGTACTACAGAATTTCAAAAAACCAAAAAAATGGTAACTCAATTAATTAGTTAAGTAAACCTGCTTGTTTTCTATCATACAAATAATAGATGCAACTTACTCACTTGGTTAGTAATGCTATAAAGAGGTCTATTTCTCTGTGATAATAGTCTAGTTTGTGTAATAATTTTTAGTCAGTGTTTACATTGTGATGCTAAAAAAGTGTTACTTCGTATTTGAAACTTTTACGAAAAAATGGATTCTATGACAATGGTAAAAGGAAATGCCGGAAGAACAAATATGCATATGTAAATTTGTACATTTTACATGCAACCAAAATGTAAGAGTAATCAAATGCTTCACATTCCAGACTAGTTCATTTACACAACACAACACATAGAAATGTTCATCAAAAGTATCATTTCCTGATACTATGTCTCTTTTATTTCGTTAGTACCTGCTTGATTAATCCAGTCCAGGTAACCTCGAAGGTCCTCCTCCAGCTGCTTCTTGTCACGAAGCTCCTGAAATTCTCCACGCTTACGGGCTTTTTCTCTTTCTTTGGAAAATTCACTAGGATAAAATAATACAAACAAAATTAATATAGAACAGCAAGCGTGTTGTGACATGACCATGAACCATTAGCAAAGCTGTGCATGTAAGATTACCAGTAGAAGCTAAACTGGTAGAAGTGTCTCGGCCACGTTTGGATGAGAATACAGCCAGAACCAGTAAAGCAAATGAGACCACCTAAAGCAAGAATTAAAATTGTTCACCCATCCATTCACTAAAAAGCCTGAGTGCCGATCTTACCGGAAGTCGCCAAACACTGGCTGTGACCATTCGGTTATTCACTCACCTCAAAAACTTAGCAAGTGATACAAGAAGGCCGAATCTAGTCAGTGAATCATTCTTTTGCCACTTGGATTCTATTTCTTCTCAGGATAAAGAAGGACATAGAGATCTCCAAACATGGTAAAGACACTTCATTCAGGTTAGAAGACTAGACTTGATAATGAGTCTGATTCTGGTTCTTGCCACAAATAATTACCCTGCCAAAAATGCTGGACTCTGGTTTATAATGTGCTGCATTATATAAAAAATACAAAAATACAAAGACTTTTGGTATTAGACTTTTTGAAATCTTTAGATTTCAAAAGACTCACCCGCTAAGAACACCTAATACAAGATTAAGTACGAAGAAAGCTCCTATGATCATTAAGCTGATGAAGTAAATCCAAGGCCAAGAGTTTCCCATTGCATCTTGAATCTGAAACAAGACAAAAGTTAGTTGCTAGTTTTTAAGATTACATTTCGAGTATTTGTTTTTGTTATTGCATGTAATCAAAAAAACCACAGTCCAATAACCAGTGCCTCTCTACAAATTCTTTACAGAAAAGAACTAACCATCATAGTTGAATTTCATCAAGTAAAATATGAAAAACAAATTTCACTTGACTTTTAATTTTAAACTCTTTAGTTGATACTTTTATTCACTACTTATTGTGCTGACAATAACAAGTACTGTTTCCTTAAATGTTGTTCTATGTGACTACCCTATACTGTAACATGGCTTTTCAATGTAAGAAGAACTATTGTAGGAAAACATTAATTTAAGTCATTTTAATCAAAAAATTACAATAGCGTAAATCTGCTGTTGATCAAAGCCAAAAAAATATTGCAAAAATAATGGATAAAATCCAAACTTATCATTACAGATCTATAACTTCATTTTAATGCATACTTAAAGAAGTATACTCAGGGTTATACTCAGGGTTACTCAGCTAATACGTTAGTGTAACCAGTGGTGTAAATTTGTTAATGACAAGAACCTGCCACAGTTGGTCTTGCATATGTTTGCGAAAACGAGAATTGAAATACAGCACTGCCACGTGGCATTGCCAACATAAACAAAACACAAAACCTGGTAAATTTTAAGTTCAAAATTTCATATTTCAAGTTTATCTAAGGGTTAATGCAAGACTACAAAAGGTCATCCTCACATCATGTTTGGGTTTGCTTATATATATAGCTGGTTCAGAATCAGTATAATGGATATCTTCTGAAAAATGTGTTTCTGAGAAATAGGTACCATTGCCTATCTAAATATATGTGACTAAGAACAAGTTGAACATTTCAGACAGCATACCTTTTTGAGTTATGGTTTAAAATTTGATATTGTTTCAATTCTAATTAAATCATAAAAAATGCACTTGTAGCTAGATTTATCACGAATTATAAAATCCTATTCTTTGCCATATTCTTTGCATTGAAGAGCAAAATTTCCTAAAAATGCATCAATATAACGACCAAGACATATGTTAGGAACTTCTTGTTTATTCTAAATTGTGCCAAATTGACATCCCACACCTGAGTTTGTTACCTGTATGACCTAGTTAGTTTAGTTCTTAAAGAGTGACGTAACAAGTACAGTGAAGTGACTGCTACAGCCAGCAGATTTCAGACATTAATTATGAATTCTTTTTTTTTGTTAAACATCAGCAAACTAATTAATAATGAGACAATTGCATCTCCAAAAGTTTGATGTGGCTTTTGTTTAACATCACTTCCTAACACATACTGTTGCAAAACCTTTTCAACTTACATAATACAAAACATCTGTCCAACCCTCCATGGTGACACACTGAAACACAGTCAACATTGCCAACCCAAAATGATCAAAATTTGTGATTCCATCATTTGGTCCCTCCCACGAGTCAGGTTTACAATAAGTGCTGTTTGGTACACAGTTATATCCCCGTCCGTGTACAGTATCACATGGGTCTGGCTCTCTATCCATTATATCTGTAATAAGGATTGTATAATACATGTTTAATATTCATACTATATGTCACTACTATCATCAGGTTCTGTAACTGGGATATTGGTGACCAGCACCGAAAGAATGTTAAAGATCTCTGTAAAGATATTCCTACTACTACTACTAAATGACCAGTGTTTTCCCCCAAGGTGTCCTATT
>JAQGDQ010000682.1:0-113366 GCA_030141605.1 Tubiluchus corallicola | reverse complement strand
ACTTGTTCTTGAATACAGAAGGTAAACAAAGGTAAAATTGTCACTCTGGACGAACTTATTACGGTTCACCACAGGTTTTGTAAAGCAGTAAACTCTTTAAGAGGTGCGGATGTCAGCAAATTAGAATCCCGTTTTCATCTTTCAATAAAAGAAGTTCGCGCAAGCCTGTCTTGAATGAATGAATGACAATTACTTTCAGTTTTACGACAGCGTCTTAAAAGCCCCAAGGCTTAATATTGATTACTTAATGTCAAAGCACAAGAAAACTCTCCACTTGCGTAAAGCTTCAAATATTCGTCTTGAAATTTTATACCACTTGCAGACTGCCTTTTTGCATGCGGGGTTTGCGTCGGAAGCAACGCTGTATAAAACCTGTAAATTAAAATTCCCGCGCTGACTGTTAGGCGTAGCCATTTTGATGGTAGGTCGAAACAACAACTTTAGATAACACTGAGTAAAGTTTGAAAAATAATCAGAGCATTCCTAACATACATGTGGCTAAGTAAAATTTTAAATTACTGTATTTTGTTAATAAGATTAAAAATACGTTTTTGGTTAGTGAGTGGCGCACGTTGGAGGTGAGTTAACGACATTTTACCAATTGGCACAAACATTTTAAATTATTATTTCTAGTTACGTAAGTCTGTGCAGTAGGTAAGCGAAATGCTAAGTAATATAGATTTGCATGGATACATAATTTAACATTTCCTTTTCTTCCCCTGATTAAGTTTGCCTAGTGACGTCATGTAATGGCGCTGTTGGAAAAGTATTGTGGGAGATTCAAAATGAAAGCAAACAAAAATTATATATATATATATATATACATATATATATATAATGTTATATATTATAATATATGTTATATTATAATATATGTTATATATATTATAATATATGTTAATATATATATTATATATATGCATATATATATATATAAATTTTATTCATTTTGAGAGGATTTACAACACAGTAACTATTACTGCTCACAGTATTTCCACTATGTGTAGAGATGAAATATGCGATTAGTTAGTTCGAGTATGTAATAATTCAAAATAGTTAATTCAAAAATTCGACTAGTTCATTAGTTAGATGGCGGTATTAGTTGCAAATGATGCTCATTCATTAGTAGCCGGCATTAATTAAAGTTTCCCGATCTGTAGAGCTATAGGGAAGATTGTCAATATTGGTTTTTCTGAAATTTATACGTGACACAATTAGCGTTTCAGCTAACGCAGCACAGTGTACACGAAACGTAATAAAGCAGTGCTGTGCTCTTCATTGCATCTCGATTAAACGATTTACAATACAAAGCATTTAAACCTAATTATATCTCCTTTATTCCACTTTTGGATTCGTAGTGAATGAACCACTTTTCGTGAACCGCTTTTCAACGCATCACCATTAAACACGGTCAGTCAGAAATCGAAATCGTATAATTCTGCTGCTGTTCCGTTTGCAATCAAGTTAACTTTGTTAATCCGCACGGCACAGATTTCACTGAAGACATTGCTGAGCCTAGTAAACTTTAATTTAAGAGGAGAGCTTAGCACAGCTTTTAGCGCAGATCAAACTAGCTGAGCCTATTAAACTTCAATTTGAGAGGAAAGCTTAGCACAGCTTTTAGCGCAGATCAAACTAGCTGAGCCTAGAAAACTTCAATTTGAGAGGAAAGCTTAGCACAGTTTTTAGCGTAAATCAAACTAGCTGAGCCTAGTAAACTTCAATTTGAGAGGAGAGCTTAGCACAACTTTTAGCGTAAATCAAACTAGCTGTGCCTAGCAAACTTCAATTTGAGAGGAAAGCTTAGCACAACTTTTAGTGTAAATCAAACTAGATGAGCCTAGTAAACTTCAATTTGAGAGGAGAGCTTAGCACAACTTTTAGCGTAAATCAAACTAGCTGTGCCTAGTAAACTTCAATTTGAGAGGAGAGCTTAGCACAACTTTTAGTGTAAATCAAACTAGCTGAGCCTAGTAAACTTCAATTTGAGAGGAAAGCTTGGCACAGTTTTTAGCGTAAATCAAACTAGCTGTGCCTAGTAAACTTCAATTTGAGAGGAGAGCTTAGCACAACTTTTAGCGTAAATCAAACTAGCTGTGCCTAGTAAACTTCAATTTGAGAGGAAAGCTTAGCACAACTTTTAGCGTAAATCAAACTAGCTGTGCCTAGTAAACTTCAATTTGAGAGGAAAGCTTAGCACAGTTTTTAGCGTAAATCAAACTAGCTGTGCCTAGTAAACTTCAATTTGAGAGGAGAGCTTAGCACAACTTTTAGTGTAAATCAAACTAGCTGTGCCTAGTAAACTTCAATTTGAGAGGAAAGCTTAGCACAACTTTTAGCGTAAATCAAACTAGCTGTGCCTAGTAAACTTCAACTTGAGAGGAGAGCTTAGCACAGCTTTTAGCGCAGATCAAACTAGCTGAGCCTAGTAAAACTTCAATTTGAGAGGAAAGCTTAGCACAACTTTTAGCGTAAATCAAACTAGCTGTGCCTAGTAAACTTCAATTTGAGAGGAGAGCTTAGCACAACTTTTAGTGTAAATCAAACTAGCTGAGCCTAGTAAACTTTAACTTGAGAGGAGAGTTTAGCACAACTTTTAGCGTAGATCAAACTAGCTGAGCCTAGTAAACTTCAATTTGAGAGGAAAGCTTAACACAGCTTTCAACGTAGATCAAACTAGCTGAACCTAGTAAACTTCAACTTGAGAGGAGAGTTTAGCACAAGTTTTAGCGCAGATCAAACTAGCTGAGCCTAGTAAACTTCAACTTGAGAGGAAAGCTTAGCACAACTTTCAACGTAGATCAAACTCGTGCTAGTTGAGACTAGTAAACTTCAACTTGAGAGGAAAGCTTAGCACAGCTTTCAACGTAGATCAAACTAGTGCTAGTTGAGATTAGTAAACTTCAACTTGAGAGGAAAGCTTAGCACAGCTTTCAACGTAGATCAAACTAGTGCTAGTTGAGATTAGTAAACTTCAACTTGAGAGGAAAGCTTAGCACAGCTTTCAACGTAGATCAAACTCGTGCTAGTTGAGACTAGTAAACTTCAACTTGAGAGGAAAGCTTAGCACAGCTTTCAACGTAGATCAAACTAGTGCTAGTTGAGATTAGTAAACTTCAATTTAAGAGGAGGCTTCAACCAACAATTACAGCATTAACGATAAAACTTAACAAAAGACTTGGGGATAATAAATACGCGTGTTTTATCAAACAGGAAATTAGTGAAGAAACGGAGGTCGTAAATCATCACTTTCAAAACCCCAGGCAAAATTAGAAAACTGACAATAAATTTTTTGACGGTGTTTTTTATTAATGATAGCACGCGGGTATTAACTGTTTGAGGGATGCGTCTTAATGTTCTTAAAGTAATTATTTGCCTCCAAGAAGTCATCTGGCACTCCACGAAATGAATGTTTAGTAAAAAACAGTTGCATCTTAGTTCCTAATGATCGTATTAAGATTGAAACGCCTCGAGATGACTTTAATGAACAAAAGTTTTTAGTCTCTTAATTAGAAAAGAATCATAAAAAGTTCAAGCGTGGGTGTAGTTAAAGCAGCTGCAGTAGACAATCCTATTTTTGTTTATAATTTATTATTTATTTATTTATTTATTTATTTATTTATTTATTTATTTATTTATTTATTTATTTATTTATTTATTTATTCATTCATTCATTCATTCATTCATTTATTTATTTATTTATTTATTTATTTATTTATTTATTACACAATTTTATAAAAGATGAGACTAGTAGGCTATGTTAGATCTTAGGCCAACCTACATGCCAAGGTTAAAATACATCAGTTTACATTGGATATAATTTACATTACTTACATTAAGAAAATTAAAAAATGCATAAACTATATACAAAGTTAAATTTAAAAAACTTGTGAGAGATCACTGAACTAGCTAATAACGTTTCATAGAAATCTATTAAATTTACACAATTAGATGTGTATGTAGCACAAGGTTTCAGAGATGTCAAGTGACAGATTATTCTCTTAAGCGCAGCTCATTAATCGCTCCTAATAATGGTTTAATATTAGCCAATCATCTATTTTATCAAGAACTACAAACCTCTCTTCTGTAAGTAGTATACACCACAATTGCAGGTTTTTACATGCGTTGTTACGATGGTGACACAGAATACCTTGGAACATGTTGTGATCTTAATATGATCATTAGGAACTAAGATGCAACTTTCCCTTACTAAACATTCACTTCATAGAGTGCCAGATGACTTCGTGGAGGCAAATAATTACTTTAGTAAGAGCATTAAGACGCATCGCTCAAACATTAACTGTGTTTATAGCATCAAACGTGATGATTTGAGCAGTTTGGAGCCATAGAGCCATCCCGTTCACCCACTTTTTTACTTTATTTATTTATTTATTTAACACATAATCTTTATTTAAAATGAAAATATTTACAAGAAAGTATAAAATGTAAAAGCCGAATAAACTGTATATACAGAATAGAAAAAAAATTACAGATAAGAGGCCTAGTTAAAAAATCACGGATAAAAACACAAAGCTACTTACAGGTGTCTATTAAAAGATAAATAATTATTGAGATTTAGACATTTTAAACGGTTTTTAAAAAGTTTGCTAGTCTGGGCATAGACCAAGGGGGCATGTTGTGTCTTGTTTCTCTCGGAAGGCTCGTAGAGAAAACCAGAAAACACATCGTCAAATTAAACTAGTTTATTATACGAGAATTCTACAACACAAAAGTATGAAGGAACGCGAAATGTATACAGTAAATGTGATAATCTGGAAACGTGAAAGCGTGAAAGCGAATCTGAGAATACGAGGATACAAGAGAATACGAGAGAATAAACTTCAGCGGCCAGCTCTGCCTTATATATCAGTGCCAGGGAACAATAAAGAAATAGAAAGTTTTCGAAACTTCTACAAGGTAAGAAGATTGCTCTGCTATACTATAGAACATTCTACAATATTCTATTTGATTCTAGCGGATATCCACAACAGGGCAGCACCGATAAACTCTGGAAATTCATTTTTACTGCACTATTGCGGATGCTTACTAATTAAAGCAGAATCGTAGTCGCCACCGGTCAAACTACTAACGTACGGCATTTGAAGTTTAGTTCAGTTGATGCTAAGATTCAACAAAATTCTTACACGTAGAAACAAAATTTTCCATTTTAAAACGATGCATTTCAAAAACGTATAGCAGTTTCAATTTATAACGAAATTATATTACAAAAAAAAATCGCAGAATAAACTGCTTTTTTTCTCCCTCCTTCTTCTCCTCCTGTTTATTATTCCCCTATGAAGGAACTACGCTACAGAAACCTGTAAAGGCATTGCTGTGGCAGTCATTATTAAACAAAAGCTCTACCCCCGCGCCACGCTACTTAAAGAGAAATCAAAGCAGCTTTAGCTTTTACATGTAGATTTCCTCTGACGTCATACATTTCATGTCTTGCACTCATAAATGCGCGACGCGGTTTCTTTCCTCCATTAAGCAGCGGCTAGTGACGGCATAACCGAACAGTTTCACTGCTTAATCCCGAATCAAAAAGCAGTTATGCTTGTCGAGAAATTCTAGCAGAGAGAAATGTAACCCCGTGTTAGGAAGCCGGCATAAATCACGCTCAAGATTTCTTGTGGGAAACTGAGAACTGTTGCTATAAAATAGTGAAACGGTGATTTACTGAGCAAAAACTTGGCAAAATGTCTGTAAACTTGCAGGTGAATTTAAAAATAATAGCATACCTTAAAGCAAAATATGATAACGCGACAGTGAAATGGAATAATTAGTTACGTAAGCATTATTACACCCTCTGAAGTAATTACAAAGAAAAAAATAATTTAGGTAGTTAGCTAATTATTCTAGTATTAGTTGTATACAAGGTTTGAGTTAGGATAGCAAATAAAGACTGATCAAGTGGTCATCGCATTCGCCTTGCAAACGAAAGGTTCTGGTTGAAATTCAGGTTCTCTCTCGACTTTCATTATCACCTTTCTTTCAGTCAAGTTTGGTTTCAAAATTCAACAAAATTGGGTTCATTCAAGCATTATAATAACCATAACGTACTTTGTTGAAACAGTCTCCAGCACCTGTTATCTGCACACTGTGTTAGCGTGCGGCATAGTGGGGCGTTTAGCAGCAGAGTTGAGCAAGAGATAATGAGAGGTCTACTCTAGCAGTAGAGTATATGACACAACTCGGCTTCGTACAATCTACCAAAAAACACATTGCAATATTTTGGGTTAAAATAAAACCAAAACACAGGAAAACCATTTTAAAAACAATGTAGACCGTTGCGGTAATAGTTGTTCGTCATTGAACTTCCCTCTCTCTCTCTCTCTCTCTCTCTCTCTCTCTCTCTCTCTCTCTCTCTCTCTCTCTCTCTCTCTCTCTCTCTCTCTCTCTCTCTCTCTCTCTCTCTCTCTCTCTCTCTCTCTCTCTCTCTCTCTCTCTCTCTCTCTCTCTCTGTCTCTCTCTTTCTCTCTCTCTCTCTTTCTCTCTCTCTTTCTCTCTCTCTAAAACATAAAAACATAAAAATTTTCATGTTTATCTAAGTTTGTGATTTGTTTGTATTGGTTTTTTGTTTTTATGATGTTGTATGTTGTAAGAATTAAATCAAATCGAATCTCTCTTTCTCTCCCTCCTCCCTCCTAAGAGTAATGCGTAGTACAAATTCCTTAACTGAAATTTAATCTGACATGCACCTAACAATATTTAACAGAAAATGAAGTGGCTTACACTTCTGAAATTAGAAAACAGTGGAGGATCTTATTATAATAAAAATTATAATTCAGCATATTCTGGTGCTAAGCATGGTTGGATAATTAATTTTTTAATTTTATGTGTACGTAGTATGTAATGTTGCCGAGAGCGTGTAATTGTGGTGCATGTATTTTTTAATTTGTGTTTAAATATGAATTTGATTCGAAATTAAATCAAAAATGAAATCGCACTATTGCTACTAGTTTTATATATATATCTTGTGTTAATTAATTAAATATGTTAATGTATGCGTTTTAGTTTCTTGTTGCCGAAAATTAAATATTTTATGCTATGAACCTTTGGCTTGAAATAAAAAGTTAAATCGAATCAAATCAAATTACTTCCTTCAGTACGGCCCTAAAAAAATTATTAACTCACACAGTAGGTGACGTCATAGGTGACGTAAACAACTTATTCGTCGAGCCACTCGTAACTTTTTGTTACCGTAGCAACAACTGTTGTTTTGTTTTTGGTATTAATGCTGTTGTTCTGAGAAACGAACACCCTTGTCCGTCTGGATCTATTCGTGTGACGGATTGTTCTGATCATTCCTCCTTTCAGCTGAGCAGCATGCCGATCTTAAGCAGAGAGGAAGTGAAAAAATTACGTAAGTTTTGTTATTTCATATTTTTGAATGGAAGAAATGCAAAACAATTACAAACATTTTAGAAAAAGAACAAAACCAACGAAGGTGGCAATACAAATAATGATGACAACTTATTAACAGCAACATTTCATCCCAGAAAACTATTTACAATTCATAAGATTTAAAGGAAGACCGGACGATTGTTTAGACTCCATCTCATTTTAATTTACTGTCCTAAATATACATTTTCTTGCCTATAATAACAATTGTTCCTTATACTTGAATAATTAGCTTAGAAAGTTAATTAACGGCAAAGGAACACAGCTATTGCTTACGTCAGAAACTAACCACAGTTTATGGAATGGCAGGCGTCTTCCCTTGCGCATCAAGCACATTTGCATAAGTGTTACAGTACTGTTTAAACGCATGGTGTCACGAAAATGGGCTTTACATCAAATGACGTCAGAAACTAACACTGCAGTTCATGATCATGGTTATCACGATACCGCCTTCTATTTGTCGATCACGCGCACGTGACAAAAAGGCGCCGCTGCAAATCTTAGTAGATTCATACAGCCGCGTGTAGCTTTGAAAGTTTAACAAAATTTGAGTGTCCGAGGTAATTATTATTTAATCTAAGCTTGATTTAGAAAAAGCCATTGTAGTTTTCAATATTTTAGAGCATTCTTTATTCTGAACTAACGTTTACACAATCATCCGGTTTTCCTTTAATTATACATTCTGATTCATTCACCGGCTTCACTTAAAACTTATCACGAATAGATATAATTATAAATGTGTTTTAATATTTTTTCCGAGTTTGCGATATTATAGTCAACTTTTTAATTGTCATAAAGCTTATCGACAAAAATTAAAATTCAAAAATCAACAAGGTTTTTGACAATAATGAACCACATCACCATTAGCTGTGAATGGCGGCAGGATCAGATATTAAAATAAATGTTCTTTATTCAAAATTAAATGTTTCTTTCGTGGTTTTGTCCGTTGTGAGCATGGACCTACGAGAAATCATACGGTGATTTCGTATTGTTGTCGTTGGTTTTTTGTGAGTTAAACGCACTTTAACAGGCATAGTCAAGTGTAACATACTCATAGATTTGGATCATTTTTTTCAATCTTTATTTCGTGCGAAAGGGAAGGTCAGAAGACAAAGACACCGTGGCTCATTCTAAGAGACGACATTAGCACTAACGGTTATAGAGGTAGGGGGGCGCGACACACAAATAACGAATAACATGTAGGGTACAAGCCTTGGTGTTGGCAGCGGTTAGACTCGAACTCAAGACCGCATGGTTTCAGTCCGAAATATACACCCAAACCAGCATATATATTACATTTATTAAATTTTACTAAACCGTAAATTAATGCGATACAAATAGGGAAGGAGTCACATTAAAAATCCAAAATACACGTTAACAATACGATACGTCATCAGTGTAACCAATGAAAAATTGAAGATGAAAAGATTTTGTAGCTAAGTGTAAACGTGTGACGTCACTTCCTGTCCTCGTGTTTGCAGCATTCTTCTACAAATGATTAACTACGCCTGTTTTTCTACTTCAATGCATTCATTATAATTTAATTACAAAATTAAGCTAATGATTAGTTTTATACAAAGAGTACAGTGCAGCGCGTGAACGCAAAATGAAGTTAACTAGCTTTGTTAAACTTTGCTACACCTACTAATGTGATAATTATAACTACGTACAATTACAATTGTACATGTTCCTGTTTCTATGTTTCTATTTTATCTCATGGCTGGTTTGTACTTTTGTAAGGCGTGTCTTGTGTTCTGGTGTAAAATTGAAATTCAGTTTGGTAAAATAAATAAAAGCGGCAAAATATCCTTGTTATTGTAATAATCTTTCATTCATTAACTGATATTCAGGAAATAAGTCTCGTGGCTTATGGTACGTTCACACTAAAGAGTTTTCACACTGAGAGCAAACTCGCAGGTGTGAACGACTTTGCGAGTTCAACTCTCCGAGAGTTGCTGACAGTTCTGACATTCAGCAAAGCGCACGGAGAACTCACAAGAAAAGGGTCTCCGGTCTGAACGTGCCTTTCCAATTATTGCTGATTTTTTTTGTTTTGATTTCTTAGTTTCCCGATATAATCGTCGAAAGAGAAGCCGCAGCGGGCGTGGGAGGTCCAGCCAGGGCAGAAGGGCATCAAGAAGCAAGTCTCAAAAACGGAGACGTTCCAGATCCACACGGAGAAGTAGTCGCAGTCGCAAACGCTGACGCTGATGTTTGTGTTTAATGAAGCCGTTTCTTTAGTTTATCCGTGAAAACTATGGACAGTAACAAAGCTGGCAAATATCCACTTAAAAATATAAATATTTTTGTAAAATTAAATGTTGTGTGATTAAAATTAATCAAGATAAATTACATATGAAAAAGAAAAATAAATCAAGCAGCTGAAAAATGTTGCTGTAATCAAGTGAATTACTGTAAATTGCTTTGCAACTGATCAAGCAAATTACTGCACATTGTTTAGAAGCAAGAAAGTGCATTACTGCTCGTTGTTTAGCAGCAAGGAAGTGAATTACTGCACATTGTTTAGCAGCAAGCAAGTGAATCACTGCTCATTGTTTAGAAGCAAGAAAATGCATTACTGTTCATTGTTTAGCAGCAAGGAAGTGAATTACTGCACATTGTTTAGCAGCAAGGAAGTGCATTACTGCTCGTTGTTTAGCAGCAAGCAAGTGAATTACTGCAAATTGTTTAGAAGCAAGCAAGTGAATTACTGCACATTGTTTAGCAGCAAGCAAGTGAATTACTGCACATTGTTTAGCACCAAGCAAGTGAATTACTGCACATTGTTTAGCAGCAAGCAAGTGAATTACTGCACATTGTTTAGAAGCAAGGAAGTGAATTACTGCACATTGTTTAGCAGCAAGGAAGTGAATTACTGCACATTGTTTAGCAGCAAGGAAGTGAATTACTGCACATTGTTTAGCAGCAAGCAAGTGAATTACTACTCATTGTTTAGCAGCAAGCAAGTGAATTACTGCTCATTGTTTAGCAGCAAGCAAGTGAATTACTGCTCATTGTTTAACAGCAAGCAACTGAATTACTGCTCATTGTTTAGCAGCAAGCAAGTGAATTACTGCTCATTGTTTAACAGCAAGCAACTGAATTACTGCTCATTGTTTAGCAGCATGGAAGTGAATTACTGCACATTGTTTAGCAGCAAGGAAGTGAATTACTGCACATTGTTTAGCAGCAAGGAAGTGAATTACTGCACATATCTAACCCAAAATCTCAACCCTAACCCTAACCCACATCCCTAACCCAAACCCATAACCCTAACCCTACCATAATCTTTTCCAGTAAGTAAGTGAACTACTGTACACTGTGGTAAACAAGTAAATTACCGTATACTGCATTGGAATAAGTAAGTGAATAGTCGTACTACTCTGTATTACTTTGCAGGAAACAAGTGTAAAGAATTTAACAGGTAAGAAATCAGATTTCTAGCAACCCACTTCCTGGCGAAGATAAACTGATCTCAGTTAAATACTCTCCTGCATTCAGTGCAGACTATTTACAATTTTTGCACAAATTACGTACAGACTTGTCAGATCTTGTATGTATGTATACTACCACTTTCACCTAACACTAAAACATTACAAAATTTCAGGAAATTATCAGCAACTTGACATAGCTCAGTAGACTCAATTATCTCCTGCATTAGACCCTGTGATCAACATTAAAATTTCCAAATTCCATTTAGAGGATAAAAATTTGAGTTCCTGTGTTGGACACAGGCAAAGTTTTGCGACTTTCTCTCTCATTCATTTTGCTTTGGCTTGTACACAATTATAAATAGGCCTATTGTTTAATATGGGCAGCTAATAATCCCGTCTTGAACATTTACGGGTTAATCATCAATATAAGAGCTAAACTGCTGATCAAAAGAAAACTTGACTTTGTTCAAGTAAATTACTCTAGTCCTCAGTGGCACAAACACAAAGCTAAGTCGTTTAGCACAAGAACGCTTAACATCAAACAGCATCAGCTTCTAGTGAAAATGTATAATTAGGTTCTGATTGCGTAGCCTGTTCTTGTCGTTGTCGTTGTCGTTGTCGTTGTCGCTGTTACTGCTGTTACTAGTATGTCTAGGAAGTACAATTCATCAAAGTTTCGCAAATAAATACAACAGTCAATGTGATATAATAGGCAGTATATAATAGAAGTACGGCCAAATCACGTTGAAAACACCGGTTCTCGTGTGATCACCGAAGTTAAGCAACGTAGAGCCTGGTTAGTACTTGGATGGGTGAACGCCTAGGAATACCAGGTGCTGTAGGCTTGCGGGATGCCCACACTGTATCTCGACACTAGGCGGAGGAACTGCACAAGCAGTCAACGGCTAGAGGGCGGAGGAGGTCAAGTGACCCCACGGCCATGTGTAGAGGAGTAAACCTTCCTTAGTTTAGAATTTTTGCCATACAGTGTAGAATAAACGTTCAATTTAGTGTGCACAGTCTAGCTAAGCCAGCTGATTAACTTCGCCAACATCTAATGAACAAGCAATTAACATCGTCAATTCAGCATCCGTTCCTGAGGGAAGCTGACTGCACGCACAAACATCGTCTTGGTACCTCGGCGATGCTGCAGCTGATATTAATATATCAGTCGTATATAAAACTGTCTATAACGGTCGTATTCTATTGCAGTAAATGTGTACTGTGTAACGTGGCACGCGGGCAATTAAAGCAGTTAATATTTGTATAGGGATATTCTATTCATCTGCAATGCAGGTCACATAATGCAGATTAACGCTTTCCCGTAAAATTAATCGTATTCAATAGTGAACAGGTTCACAGTACGAATCAAGTCTGTCTTAAACTGTGGGTCAAAACAATCTACTTTTTAAAATATTGAAAGGAATACTAGTCTTTCAAAAACCACTTACGTGAAAGAATTATTACCAGACAAACCCAGTTCCGTGTTCGCGCCACTAGTTGTTCGCTGTTACATGTATTTCGCCATTCGCTAGTTAGACGGGCACTAGCACCTGCATTTCGGAAACGCATTGCTCATAAAACAAGTGCTGAACCTCTCAGTTCAGAAGTGTTCGTTCGTGACGAACTACACACGTTCGACAGCTCAAGCATGAGCACAGTGGTAAATTTGAAATGTGAATTTTTATCTTAAAACTCACCTGGTTTTTGTACAACATGCAGAATATCTTACAATAGCACTGTACTTCAATTTTCGCTTTTGCATACACGTGCAACACGCTCGTAGAATATTTTTGCTGTCGAAAATTATGTTAGTTTGTGATATCATAAATAGTTGGGCTTATTGGGCTTAAGATTTTAGTCTATAATTTAATTACCAGAAACGCTTTTGCAGGATTAATTGTGTTAAAATGTAAGCGTATTTGATCGTATTTTAATCGTATTTAAAAATTGGGGTAGTATATGAAAAATTATCCTGTCTTCCTTTAAACATGCCATTAACTAGGAAACAGCTTCTACAAAAGATGCTCTCGGGAGCAACCCTCGCTAGCTGAAAAACTCATTTTCTGCTGCTTCTTGACTGTTTTTACTTCAATTTTCCCACGGGCTTCTTATCTATACAATTCCTTGGCAGAAAATTATTTCCCCGAACACTAAAATCTCGCTTGATTGAAGAAAAACACCAACAGATTCTTCCAACACTGAAATATTGTTACACGGTTTTAATTCTCTGTACATTCATATTTCAAATTTGACTCTCGCTCCTGTGAGTCCTTCAAATAGCCAATAATTTTTTTGGTCGTCTAAGAAAGAACGGTGAAGGAAATAATCGTCACCACAAATCAGGTGAAATTAAACTTAAAGGAAGACAGGATGATTTTTCATACACTACCGCATTTCCAAGTACGATCAAAGTATCCATTTTGACACAATTAATACTGCAAACGCGTTTCTGATAAATAAATAATAGATTAAAATATTAATTAACGGCGTGCGAGCCCAACTACTGATGACATCACAAACTAACATAATTTTCAACAGGAAAAATATTCTACGAGCGTATTGTACGTGTCTGTGAAAATAAAAATTGAAGTACAGTGCTACTGTAAGGTATTCAGTGTGTTGTACTAAAACTAGGCAAGTTTTAAGATAAAAATTCCAATTTCAAATTTACCGCTGTGCTCACGCGTGAACTGTCGAACGTGCAAAGTGCGTCACAAAGTAACACATCTGAACTGAGAGGTGCAATACCTGTTTGTGCAAAACGCGTTTCCGAAATGCAGGCGCTAGTGCCCGTCTAACTAGCGAATGACGGAATGCATGTAACGGCGAAGAACTAGTGGCTCGAACGTGAAATTGTGTTTGTGTGGTAATCATTCTTTCACGCAAGTCATTTTTGAAAAAATGTGTTCCAAAGTTTTGACCTACAGCTTAAGATTGGGTCCGGTTTTGCTTTAAGTTCTGGTATATTACGTAGTTATTACAAGATTCGTAAACAAAAATATCCTGTTTTTTATATGTTTTCTGTTAGCCTGGTTTAACATTAAGGATACAGTTTGACAACCATAACTGTTTGTACTCAGTTAATAGATGTTAAAAACTAACTTATTAACTTCCATTTTCAATGCACTTAAAATTTTTATAAGCATTAATTTAAGGAAAATAATAAGTTTTTTATCATGATGTATATAATGTATAATATAATATATAATGTATAACTACAGTTAAAAATAATTCATTATCATCATACGCCCATCACATTGTAGACATTGGGCAGGCAGAATTCTAAAATAAAAGAAATCTGCCTTCAGACAGGTAAACGCAGCAGTAATCCACCAAAAAAACTAGACACTGCTACGCCAGTGGCTTGTCAGCACCACTTCTTAAAAATAATTATGAAATCCTGTCCAACATGCGAAAGCTGAAAACTTCGCGAGAATGTACTGGCTGGCTGGGCAGAATCAAAAGCTAACTGCCCTGCGCCATCTGTCGAGCAATTCGACAAATAAAAAGGCAGCTTGGTATTACTTTATCTAGACGAGTTTGTGATAAAAAATGAAGCTAATAAAGTACATGAATTATCGTAAACTATCTAAACATAATCTTAAGCTACATTCATAAATATAAACTGGAAGCATTGACTTGTTATAATCATAAACATTACTGTAGCCCTCGTGTATAACTATTTGCTATTGAAGTTTAACCGTTACTGCTACGGAAACTCAGGGCAGTGGACAAATTTAAAATACCAAATTCTAACAGCAAAGCATAAATAATTACATTTTATTCCGGGTGGTATAAGCTCAGTGATAGCGTGCTTTCATCCTAAACGGGAGGTTAAGGGTTCAACTCCCGACGTAGTCTTACCAGATTGTATCGCTGGTTCTCATGGTTTTATCATACAATAATCGGGACCACCTTTGAAATAAACATCGAATTATTTAAGGAGTTATCCTTGGACTACGTCTTAAAAGAAATTATAATAACCTTGACAAAAAACATAATAGTAAACTTATGAACCTTACTAAAATTTAATTGAGTCTTGATTGAGTTTAGAGCAATTTAAAATTGTTGGTGCTTATTTTACGTTTTGAATATTTCGGATTTTTGAACATATAAATGAATGGTAAAAATATGGCAATATTAAAACTGGGTTAAAGCAAAAAAAATTCAAAAGGCAACGTTCGTGCAACTCCAAAAAGCTAAAGAAGCCAATTGACAAAAGGTGAATCAGGTAACGATTAACAGGTAAATAAAAAAATTAATTTGATACGAGATAATTTTATCTCGTAAACGCGAGAAAATAATTCGAGTAGCACCTAAAATGGTAAAGTCGATTGTTAACCGAAAACATAAACGATAGCAGACTAGGTGACTTTATAGTCTTTTCGCTATCCTTTCTCTAGTTCTAGATCTTATATTTTAACCATTTTTCAAAATTTATTAGAGATTCTTTTATTAATTATGTTTTATTGTAACACTTTAAAGAGATAAATAAATTGAAATTGAATTGAAATACACATTTTTTCACGCCCTATCAAAACTCATCAGCCTCGCGCGCTTTGCTTATCAACTAACTATTAAACTGTATGTAATGTAACTACAGCTCGCATAGACATGTGACGTGTCAAATGTTTAATACCAGATATCGACCATGACTAATAGATTGCTATTGATTTAATAATGTCCCTTTATGTGCCACATTTCAGTGGACTGTGAATTAGGACAGTAAAACTGATTGTGATCAACTTGGATCCATAATTACTTACCCCTATAAAGCAAGATTAGTGGCTCTCTGACGAATCTTTATAAGAACTGTCGGAAACGTAGAACAATTATTGTATATACATACATACATACATACATACATACATACATACATACATACATACATACATACATACATACATACATACATACATACATACATACATACATACATACATACATACATACATACATACATATGATTGTTTATTGCCAGAAACGCTTTTGCAGCATTAATTGTGTTAAAATGTATACTTTTAATCGTATTTGAAAATGGGGTAGTATCTTCCCACTGGCTTCTTATCTGTACAATTCCTTGGCAGAAAATTATTTTCCTATCGGAAGTGTGTGTGTGTGTGAGTGTGTGTGTGTGTGTGTGTGTGTGTGTGTGTGCGTGCGTGCGTGCGTGCGTGTGTGTGTGTGTGTGTTAGTGTGTGTATGTCTATTATATATATATATATATATATATACATAAAACAAATTACTGTAGAATAAATCTATATAAATATATATAATAAATATTTATATATAAATAAATATAAATATAAATAAATATATAGTAAAAGCGTAGTCTTCTGCAGCTTAATTGTATAATGAATAACATTAAAGTCAAGTGAATCGCTGCTTTCACCCGTTTATTAACTACATAACCGCCTAAATACAGTTATGATACTATAAAAGCGTAGGCAGGAAATAGATCCCTGGGGAAAACCTGGTACGTAAAATGCCAGGAACAGGTTTTTCCATGCACGTAACTGTGCACAAATTAAATAGATACAAACAATTATTATCGTAAAATCAATGTGATGTGACGCCCAAACTTTACATTATATTATTACTGCCATTCAATACACGTGTACGTCTGACATCGTAACAGTCTGACCTTGTAACATGAATTTGCATTATGATGTTTTAATCAAACGTTCTTTGCTTTTATCTTATCTTTAGCTAGGAACTACAGTAAAGATCAACAAAATACTAATTTCTAATAATATGCTTTTCGAGAACTTCTTTTAAATACAAAAACCTTCAGTCTAATCACATTACAATCCCATATATCAAGAGCAAACAAACACATTTATAGTTTTAAGCTATCGGCAAGAATTAATATTTTGATTTACATGAAAAAAACGCTAATAAACTGAAGAATTAATCAGACAAAAATGCGGCCTCAGGAAGAATCAATCTCTCAAAAGCCAATCAAGAAACTGATTTTCATTACGTGGTTTGTAATTAAAGACGTCGGTAACCCATCGCAGTAACAGAAAAACCAACAATTGACGTCAAACATAATGTCAATCATTCTCGTTGACTGCCCAATCAGCGTGCAAGGTTTTTCACACCCCTGCAGAGCTTACTTAACGCCGGTGATTTCACATCATTTAGCTGCAGCTGCCTATGGCCAGGCATCTAATACTGTTATGAAAAATGCTCAATTTTTCATTAGTTAGCGGGAGAAATAAGCGTAATTCTAGATTTTGTTGTCGATTGAAATTTCAAGTGAATTAATGGAAATATACAGTCCAGTTTCGTTTATTATGGGAAGAAATGCACAACGCTTACGTCTGTTAGTTGCTGACCAAACTGTTTTACTAACAAGAAAATATTTTTTTAGATTTTTTTGGATTTAATATTTTGTTTCAAACTTTACAAAGTTCATATACACATTACAAATTAATACAAATAATACAATAAATCATGACACACAACAATAACACAAATAACAATTAATGATATAACAAACTACGCCAATGACGTCTAATTACAGAAGTAAAGTTTGCATCACTGCAATACAAAATACGCAGTTTAGTACTTTATGACTCTGCAAGTTGGAGAAAAACAACTCGATGATTAACTTTAAAAATGACAAATTAACAAAACGAGTTAGGTCGATCATATGACGCTGTTTTAATGTCCGCAAACGTCAAAAAGCTACCTGAACAGATATAAGAACAAATTCATAACTTCAGGTCACTGAAGGTCGAGCTTTTGCAGGCATAAATGATTCAAGGTTAACCTGCGTGTGAAAATTACAGTCTGGGGCACCTCTAAGTAGGTTTGCACAAGTTGTAAAACCAAATATTTAGGCAAAATGTTTTATTTTCTGGCCAGTTTTTATAAATCTAAATGAGATCATCTTTACGAACCAAATTAATTCAAATGTGGTCACAATTAACATTGTATATTAGTTAATTTTACGCTATTTTTCTGGTTATAATCATGGTTGAAAGATGCCATCGGGACTTATGTAACTCGGGCAGTCGATATAACGGTCGTCTGTGGAATGGAACTAATCAAATTAATTCCACTTCTGTAGCCTAACAAGTGGGAAAAGTAGATGAATCTTGCAGACGAGCACATGATCAGCTAAATATAGAAAAAATACATCGCAAGTAAGAATGATGTTCGTATGTTCAAAGGCAAGAGAGACTTAATGTTTTTGTTGTTCATTTATTGTAAAGCAAGGCTAATTTGCTTAGTTTCTTTACTACACTTACGTTCTGTATTTAGTAGTGCTTTGAAACTTCGTCTCTACATTCTGTTTAAATTGAAGTCATTTTTTGGCTACTTGAAGTGTTAATTTCGTGTAAAAATAACTGCTGCTTTGTAAATTTTTGTGTATGACAAAAGTACAAACAGTTTATCTGTTGATTAGACACTAGTTGTAAGTTGTTTACTAAAGACAGTTGATATCCAACATGTTCTGTTGTCCCGAATGCCTCTGGGTGAGCTGACGTCACAGCGGAAGCGGAACCGATAGACCAATATGCTCGACGTTAATTGGAAAACAACAAGAGCAGATATCACGTGACATTACGTCATGTTAAAGCTTGCCATGGTGTCGGCCTACGTCACAGTCGGCTTATTTTACGTTGCCATATAAGATAAAAAATACTATTCGATATTAAATGACCTGACAGAATGTTAATTGATGATCTGTACGACGTGGTCAAGAAGAATTCTTGGAGTAAACAAATCCAAGTAAGAAGATTGCACTGGATTACGCATACACTAAGATTACCTCAAGAATCTCCTCTTCCTATGATGATGATGATAATGATGATGATGACGACAACGACGACGACGACGACGATGATGATGATGATGATGATGATGATGATGATGATGATGATGATGATTATCTGTATGACGTGGTGAAGAAGAATTCTTGGAGTAAACAAATCCAAGTAAGAAGATTGCATTGGATTAGGCATACACTAAGATTACCTCAAGAGTCTCCTCTTCCTACAGCATTACGTAAAGCTCTTGGAACGACAAAAAGCCGAGAAGGGATCAGCTACTGACCTATATAGATTTATAACAAAAAGATTCAGCAAACACAGCTCTAGATTTGACGGATCGTGGACGGAGGCAGTGGATAGGAATGTGTGGCATCAACAGGTGGGATGTGCCATGTTTTCTTAGAACGTAGCAGCACCGAAACGACGACGATTTTGCCTTATCATTAAAGTGATGTGATATCTGTGATGTGATGTGATATGTTTTATTGTGTTGCTATCACATTTTAAAATGAGCTTATCACATTGTGACACGTCGTTTCGTTTATTTTCATGGTTTGTTCTTTCGTGTGTTGCACAACTTATACCCCGATTTCAAATTTTTTCACACTTCTTCTGATCAGAATAAAATTAATTATTTTTAAAATGGCCACGAGCTAGCATTTAATAACTATGCCTTTCCTCTCGGGAATGTTATCATTTACATTTGTCTGGTCCTACTTAAGTAGCCATAATGTCCTGCACTTACAGCAAAACTTTCATTTTCATGAATTTGCATTGCTTTGATCTCACAGTAGAAAACTGCAGTCTTTTTAATAAGATAAAAGCCACAGAAACGATTAATCAAAATCCTAGTTCTTCTGTTGACAAAGCTCATCTCACGCAATAAAACAGACAGGTTTCACGTTTTAGAGAGCTCACGAGGAAAATAGGGAAAATTCTCTAAGAAGCCAGTTATTGAAGCGTTTTCCAGAAAATTAAACTGTAAAGACAAAGAATTTTCTAAAGGTTATTCTTACAACGAAACGGTTATAAGTACGCAGGTAATGATACTGTTATCTAGTTAGATTCATTAAGCTCGTTATTTCCATGTACCTTCTAACTCTTTATCATCTTTCTCTTTACCAAGCATGTTTTTATCTATCTTAACCCTTTCATACCCGTTGCATCCCGTGGGATACGAGAATATTTTCTGCCTTTAAAATTAATAAAATTTTAAAACTGACAGTTATTTGATCTGTTAATAGTTATTTTGATTTAAGCCAATAACAATAGACTAAAAATGGTGATAAAATGTCAAACTAGAAAATCTACATAGCATAAAAAACTGTGCAAGCTACAGTACTTTAGAGACGACTTTGTACAGATCAGTATAGCATGCATACTAAATGTCTTAAATACTTTAAAAATTATCAGCAGTTGCAAAATGAAGCACATTTTATGCTTCCATTGAATCCCAATGTATCCCGTGGGATACAGGCTATATTTAGCACACGGGCACAGGTAGAAAAAAAATTATTATGTCTAAACAAGATGGACATACTGAACAAAAGTACCGAGCCGAAATTTTTTTATTAAATAAATAATTTGGGACTGAAAGGGTTAAACTATCTATAGAATTATCAACACTGGCCAGGATATGCCCTCTACCACATTCAGGGTATTCGATTTTTAGGGCAAACCTAAAAACGTATAAAAGAAAGATATTTTAATAGGGAATAAACCCCACAAGGAAACGAAGCTTGACCTAAAGGAAATAAACGTGAAAAAATCAGGATTAAGACTGGATTTGAACCAGGGACTTTTGGATTACAAGTCCGGCACACTGCAAATAAACGCACAATCTCCTTATGAGGATGGTGTCATATTTGTAATACAATACAAGTTTCTGATTCAAATCTATAAACTCAGCCCAAGTGTTTGCATTTCTTTCTTCCCGGTAAAATTTAAAAATTTTTATTGACTACAGAAGTGTCTTGAAACGAATATTATAATTAATAAATTAATGTCTAAAATTGTTACAAATGTTGATCTAAGTAGTAAGATGCGTAACTATCCTAATTTTTCGCGCTGATTTCTGTGCTTCTAATTGAAGCCAGATGAAAACTAATAGTAATAAACTTCACTTACGTGTAACTGTATTTTTAAAAAAAGTCTAAAGTTTTCTTACTTAAAAACTTCATTCCAGCAAAGACAGGCGACATTAAGTGCTTCGTAACTCATTTGCTACTTCATTATCATTATCAATATCATTAAGCGATGATTGCTGCTTGTTAAAACTGCCTATTAACATAATGCAGCTTTCAAAAATGTCATTAGAGCCTAATGGAGAGGCTAAGCCTTTTGAGAAGTTAAGTTTATTTCAATGTTTGTGAAAAATGTTAGAAGGATTTAGTAATAAAAGTGTGATATGCACCTCGTGTAATTAATAGAATCACTTTAACCCTTATAGGGTCACGATTTTTTACAACCGAGTTTGGTAACGATAAAAAATTACCCCCACCATAAATTCGTAAATTACTTTTGATAAACCGCCGTGTTTCATTAGTAAACAGCAACAGCATAATTTGTGGTTATGCTGACCACCATAGGATACAGTATACCCTGCTTAAAGACGTGTTACTTACTGGTAATACGAAATTTAAATTCACTTAGTTACGTTCCCTTATCCTATCATGGAATAACTGCAGACAACCGCCATTGCTAGCGCGTGTGCAAAAATCATTGTTATATTGAATTTATTGTCTACTACTTTCTTCTTTTAGGTGGAGTAATTAATGTATAGACATTAATAATGTATAATGTATAGACAAGCGAAGTAAAGTTTCGACAATTTTAAAAAATCGACATATTGCATTTTCACTTTTGTGTCGTGGTGAGGCAATGCGCCTAAAATAAATAACTGAAAGTATTTTGTGCACAAAACATATTTAGAAGAAGTCATATAAAAGGTTTACTGGGATGCATATGGTAAAAGGGTAAAATGCAAAAAATCGGTCTGTGTGACAGAGAATTTAGGATTTTAGGCTTTAATGAAAACACAGTTAAACTAAGAATTCTGTTACAGCTTAAATAATTGTATTTTGTATTCAGCAAGCAATTGGAGTTCAATGACAGTGAATCAACCAGTCAGGCAATGAGTCACTGGCCTACATAAATAAGTGAATTAGTCAGTTAATCAGTCTGTCAAGCTGTCAGCCAGTCGGTGAATCAGGCAGTCAATATCTAAGTCAAGCAGAAAATGTCAACATGTTACTTAGCCAGCCAATCACTGTCAGTTAGTCGATCAGTCAGTCAGTAAGTAATTACATTTTAAGGTCATGAAGTCCTGAAAATTTAAATAAGTGGCAACAGACAAAACATAAAATTGAATGAAAACTTGCTGGTTTAGTAGTTGATTTTTCTTCATTGTTGTCATTGTTGCTATCATGGTCGCCACCTTTCTCTTTCTATTCATTCTCCTCTTCGTTCTGTCGTCCTTTCTGTCGCTGTCACCATCATTTTCATAGATGATGTTATCATGTGCAATTCCTTTACAGCAATTTTGTGCCTAAATCTTGTGCAAATTAGGCTTTTTGCTCAGCAGATAAATTGCTATGAAATGCATAAACATTTCTACACCAATATAATCATGTCTTCGTTTGAGGAGTACAGTTTACTGCAGACGAAACGTTCAATTTACACTCTCTATGAGAAAATGAATCAGATCGATAGAGTTGCGTTATGAATGAGCTCAGTTGAACTTGACAATTGCACCTAATGAATCTACATGAGTCTAGACAGTAGAAATTAGACCTCATATCAGCAGTCAGCCTTGCATTCACACCTACAGGAATTAGGAGAATCGCGGCAAGATGCAACTTGATAAAGTGTCTGGACAATCTACCATAGAAGCCGTGATTATGAAGAGCATAAGCGACAACAATTAAAGAACTCAGTGAGATCCAGCCAATCAACTAAGCACTGCACTTACGTTATAATGAATCTCACCTTAAAGGACCAGAAAAGGGTTACCTAAATTAGGTTTCAGAAAAATCACCTTAAAGATTACATTACTTTACAGCAATTTTATGCATATATCGCACTCGCGTTGAGAAAAGTTTTTGTTTGTCTTCATTTTAAATCTCCCGCAATACTGTTCCGACGGCGCCATTACATGACGTCACTACGCAAACGTAAATCACAGGAAGCAAGGGCTCAAAAAACTTTCCGTGCAAATCAATATTATTTAGAATTTCGCTTACCTGCTGGAAAGATTTATGTAACTGGAAATAATAATTTAAAACGTTTGTGCCAATTGTTAAGATGTCGTTGGCTCACCCTGCAGGGTGCACCACTCGGTAACTAAAAACATATTTTTAATCTTATTGATAAGATACTGTAATTTAACATTTTACCTAGTTAGAAACATGTATGCTGCGAATGCTCAGATTATTTTTTCAAATTTTATTCAGTGTTATCTAAACTTGTTTCAAACGTTCCTACCATCAAAATGGCTGCGCCTAACGGTCATCGCGGGAGTTTAAATCTACACGTCTTGTACAGCGTTACGGACGATGCAAGCCCTACACGAAAAAGGTAGTATGTAAATGGTATAAAAAATTTCGATACGAATTTTTTAAGCTTTATGTAAGTGGAGGGTTTTCTTGTGCTTTAACGCCACTTACAATACCAACAAATGCCATTGAACGACATCGTATCGCATATACTCGTTTAAGATTACAATGACACAGACTCAAGGTGGAAACGGGAAGTTGATATGGGGAGCAGGGCGAGACTAGATTGTAACAATGTGGGTAAATTCAACAAGAGGATCATGGGATAGCTGTGTGTCCATTTAACGGAATGTCCTAATATCCTAATGTAGATTACAATAATTTAAACGAACTCTTTTCATATCAAAGTATGTTTAATACGTTTAAATTATGCTTTGAACTTTTAAATGCTTTTGATATTTAATAGATACATAATTTGGTGTTTTATTTTAATATTTTCTTCATCTTCTGGTGCATAACGATAGCCGTGTAATAATGAATTTATTTAATATGGACCGTAAAGGTCAGTTACCCCATTTGTATTTCTGATGCTCATGTAAAGTCTTGTTATGGTCCATGAATTAACTTACTATCACCAGCCATCCTCTTTTCGTCCGCAAGCGTCTAATCTTCCTGATCACAGCTGTCATTATCATTATCATCGTCATTAGTGGATCGATTTCTCAAACCACTGCAAACTGAATCTTTGCAAGGGAGACATTTACAGAAATTGTGAAACTTTGCGTACACTTTCTGACCAGCCCAGAAATTACAGCAAAACGCACGGCAGCAGAACTTTCTCTGCGAGTGTTCATGTGCTTTGTCCTGGGGTTGTGTAAACACGCAATATCGAGTTCGATATAAACTGTACACAATATTAGTTATTTGTGTATTGCGTCCTTACCTGTATTGTTGTCGTTGTGCAAGAGGATAAATAGCCGTTAGTGTTAATGTTGTTTGTTAAATGAGCGACGGTAAACAAATCCTGTCTTTGCTTTCTGGAACAAAGTTCCTACACCATTACGTACTGTAGTAAACATTCAAAGCTAAATTAAAGACATTTGTATTTGATAAATTTATCGAACAGTTTATTTATAACGATTTTTACCTACGCCGTGTTTTATCATTGACTTTTTCGACTCGCATTTCATTTGTGCTTTTAATTACGTAAATTTATTATCTGTGAATTAACACGTAATTCATTGTGCTTTTATTATTAATGCGGGTCTAATTTTATTCTCTGTATTTTTTAATATTAATTTTACTTGTAATTAGTATTGAGATGCAGTAGCGCTTTAAAAGCCTTGGACAGTACTGTATATGATTGTTGTTCAATGTCACTTTTCCGTTTAGTTCAGCTTAGCAGTCTCCCCACTGTCCACACACCATCACATCATAGTAGAAGCCATCTAGAGAGGTACACCATGAATTAAAGAACTGCCAATGCATTCCTCCACCTTTACATGTATATAATATAATATACATGCAATATAATATATTATTATTAATAATGATGATGATGATGATGATGATGACGACGACGACGACGAAGACGACGACGAAGACGACGATGATGATGATGATGATAATAATAATAATAATAATAATAATAATAATAATAATAATAATAATAGTAACGACGACGACGACGACGACAACAACAACAACAATAATAATAATCTTTGTTTAAATTCGGCATTTTGGATTCACAATTATTATAAACTCTAAAGAGCCTTTGGACCACTGTAAATAACAATCAACAACTACATAACAGAGACCATTATTACCCCACTTTTACCCTAAACATCACGCGCCAGGCAGGGCAACAGCAGGTATCATTTTTTACAGTCTTTGGTACTACCCGGCCACTGTATCGATCTCACGACCTCCCATACGAAAAGCGGGCGACTAAATCGTCTGGTCTAAATGAAAACTGAAACTACTCAGCCAGCCCAAGTTGTGTGAACGGCAGCGGCTGGTGCTCTGAAAAGCTCCATTTCTCTATTATGGTCGCCAGTCCTCCGTTTCCGTTACCATCACAATTGCTCAAATTTCAACACGTGGAGTAAGAAAGGAAAACGCAATAATGTGATTCTATTGATAAACATAAATGCATGTTGGGTAATATTTATTGCCACATGCTAATAGTACATCAACACGCAACGCAAGGGTAATTTATTACAACATGATAGAAATTATAAACGTTTCAACATGCAAGCGCATTTGATCCCAGCAAGACATAATTGATTAACCTAAAGACACGTGGGGAGAGATTAAACAATAAATTACGGTGATGACATACAGCCGCTGTTATTAAATTTCAGCCTCTTTTAACATGTTGGCTGGGTGCCAAGTTTGGTACACAGTGAGGAATCTTGGAACCCGTCGTTCATCGTTTCGGTGCTGTTACGTTCTAGAACATCATGACACGTCCCACCTGCTGATGCCACACTCTGCCACCGCTCACGATGCATCATCTCTTAAATCTACAGTTGTATTTGCTAAATGTTTTTGCAGAAAATCTAAATTCGTCATTAACTAACCTCCTCTTTTTTGTCGTTCTAAGAGCTTTACGCAATCCTATAGGAAGAGGAGACTCTTGAGGCAATCTTAGTGAATGCCCAATTCAATGCAACTTCTTACTTGGATTTGTTTACTCCAAGGATTCTTTTTGACCACATCATACTGATCATCTTTGGATATTCTGTCAAGCCTTTAATTCTTAGTAATTTCCTATAGAGACGTTTTTGAAAAGCGTCAATTTCCTTCTGCTGTTTATCTTTTACTGTCCACAGCTCAGCATTGTACAGGCTGAAGTAAACTTGAAAGGAATTGGACTTCAAGAAAAAGTCTATTGTTTTCAAAAATTGCTGTGAGATCTGAATAAGCAGACAATGCAAGAATTTTCCTTCTTTGTATATCGGTACAAGTTGCCAAAGTATTTACTCTTTTCCATGATGCTTAAATCTGACCATGGGGCACCGAGATGCATTGTTTCAACGAAAAATAAATTTTGCCCCGTTGATTGGTGATGCAATTAGTAGTGACGTAATTAGGATGCAATACTAGTGATCCTGGCCTGGCCTAGTAGGAAACGCAACAAGTTTATGTTTCCTCCAGTGTTGAAGAACTATAGGTTCCTAGTGACCCTGGTCCTGGTCCTATAGGAAACGCAGTGAATTTATGTTCCCTCCAGTGTTGAAGAACTATAGGTTCCTAGTGACCCTGGTCCTGGTCCTGGTCCTATAGGAAACGCAACAAGTTTATGTTCGCTTCAGTGTTAAAGAACTATAGGTTCCTAGAGATCCTGATTTGATCACTTAAACAATAAATTAAAATTTGAATGATGTTATTTGAATAACGTGAATGATGTTATTTCTTGTAAAGGTAGCTAGTAATTAAAGCTTCAATCAAATACTTAATTAAAGTTAAATCGATTGTTATAACATAACTACTGTTGAAAAAACAAAATTACTTATTTGCTTAAAATCAAATACAACAATTTGTTTTTTTTTGTAAATACTAATATAACCATTATCCACAGATCTTACTACGTATCTAAAACACTTACAATAACCATTATCCACAGATCTTACTACGTATATAAAACACTTACAATAACCATTATCCACAGATCTTACTACGTATATAAAACACTTACAATAACCATTATCCACAGATCTTACTACGTATATAAAACACTTACAATAACCATTATCCACAGATCTTACTACGTACATAAAATACTTACAAAGGTTTATCTGATGTGGATATGAGATTTTCTTTTTCAATGTCTCATGCCATCTATTGTAGACATTGAGGTATTAACATTAAATTTTATTATAGTATTCCACCCACTCCTATCTGCAGGTAACAGTTGAACATCTTTATTTATTTTAGTTATCCAAGTTTTTTGGTTTGCCAGATGGCTTTATGCAAGAAATTAAGGTTTTCTTTCAGGCGATTCTTACTGGTACTTCACTTGGTAAATGTTTGAAATTTCAGACAATTGAATTTTAATCCTTTTTAGATTGCATAATGTATAGTATGGTCAACATCTTTTTTATAAATGTAAGATAGGCTTCATAATTTCTTAGACTGCACTAGGGATCAGCAACACTGCAAGCTTTTGGAGCATTAAAGTCTCAAACCCATTTACAAGCGGATTCTGCACTTTGCGGATTGCAAGCAGTAAAACTTGAAAATGTCTCCTCTAAGCTGACACCTAGTGGTGATTTATTGTTCTAACTCTTCCACTTGTTGTCAATTTCCTTTAGAAATTGCTGATTGTTCGGATGGTAGAGTGCAAAAATCCCCAAGTAATTCTCAATAACATGCAAAAGTCATAACAATTCAACACAGCAGGCAACGTTTAATGTCATGAACAATTCAGCACAGTAGGCAATGTTCAGTCTTTTCACAGTTCTAGTGATTGATGATGATCGTGGAAAGGTCAAAGGTTAAGGGTACCGGACAATGCATTTGTGTACACTTGACAAGACCTCGCAGCCCATGCTGTTAACAGTTTAAACAGCTAGCTAGAACCTTAAATAGTTCATTTTTTCTTGTTCTCGAGTAAGATCCTGCTAGTAAATCACTCTATGCACAGACTAGTCACTAATGCATGATTAAGTAAAGCCACGTAAAACAACTGAACTTAATGAACTGATGTGGCATGGCTTTGCTTTACCCACACTTCATGTGACAGCTGTAGTTGAAACGCGCTGCAGACGTACACTTAACTTTTGATCTACTTCAACCGCGCATGTGCACAATGAAGCTATGAAAAGACTCATTCAACACAGCAGGCAATGTTTAGCGACACTTAGTGACAAAATATGGTGCTCTTAAAGAATCTGAAATTTGCACTTCGGATTTTATTTGCAAGAAGAAAAAAATCTTTAGTTTTTCTCTATTTACTCACTGCATTTAATGAAGTCAGGACAATTTCTGTTGCCCGTGTTACCGTAAAAAAACTACATCAGAAAAGACTATTACATCAAGAAACGTAACCACTTTAATGTGTGATAATTATGTTGAAGATAAATTTTTTATTGCAAAACAATCAAGATCAGCAATAGACTGTTAGCAGTTAAAAATGCATAGAGCGTATTTACGCTCACAACAGAGGACTGCAGATGACTTTCCAACAACAAAATTTCTAAAACAGGCGAACATGGCACATTAGCAAAAGACAAACATGTAAAAATACGTTATTTATCAACCAGTGGTGGCTCGTGTATAGGTACTGTGGTACTGCAGCGCCCTCTGTTTTCACTCATTATTATCGATAATATTCAATATAATAATTTTTTTTCTTTAGTCCTCTCTTCATACTTGTGCAGAACCGGAGCACGTGAGGGAAGAACATATTTGCTTCACAGCCCAAGCAACGCGGTGGTTGGCTGCTGTGCGCATGTGGCCATGTGCTGTCTGAGATGAAACGCTGTACTTTAGAGAGAAAAAGTACTGTGGCTCACTGCAGTACGTGTTGTCTGTTGTCACGTGCTTAAAAGCCATGTGTCGGCATATTCTTGGACTGTGACAATTTAGGCTACTCGTACGAAAACAATATTTTTCATTAGGAGTTTATCAAGGTTATGTTTAAATTAGTTTGTTTGCATAAAATTATAATTACAACATTAAAATTACATATGTTTGTTTTGTTTTACACAGTACTAAAACAATGGCTAAAAATTAACTTTGCAGCGCCCCCAGTAATTTTAGCCATGAGCCGCCATTGTCACAAAAACATTAAAACTCCAGAAGTATAACAATTAAAGTCACAAAGTTAATTTAATTTGTCAATAAAAATTATCAGTCTCACAAGTTCAAAACTAGTTATTGTTTTAATATATTTCATATTTTTGCCACAAAGTACATATTTCATATCTATTAGTGCCAAAAACACATACAATGCAAGAAAAAAATGGGACATACATACAATTTCAAATTTGAAATATTAACCACACCAATCATGTAATAATTTCACAAAGAAAGATTTCCTCTCTTGCAGAAGCATAATAAGCTGCTAGTTCTTTTCTCCAACCCCTTTCCTAATCTTCTTTTCTTGGTTGACCACCAATCACCTTTTTCCGTTGCTTCAACATGTGTCCATACAGTCGTGGAAACACGGGTATATATAACACGCAGTGGAGTATGACGTAAATATAGAAGCTGAATGAAACATTGGCACTGTTTGGCATCTCTATACTGTACAACTTTGTCTTGTGAATAAACGGGAGAGCATTTACAGCAATGATGAGTTCACCCAATACACCGACGGGGTAGAGAACAATGAAGAACGTGTAACGACACCATTGGACAACGTACGGCAGCGACTCGAGCAACGTGAGCCAATAAAATGGATACCTGATCACTTCAGTAATGGACCAGGCAAATAAGCACATCGGTAAGCCTATGCTTGTCCGAACGTCCGGTACGCTGACCACAAGAGCCCACACAAGAAACACGCGAGAATAAACTTGTGCAGCTGTTAGAATTGCACTAGACGGGACAAAACCAATAGCACAATGAACAACCTCTAACACTGCTGCAGTCTGGAATACCTTCAGAGGTTTTTCAATTCGTTTGTACAACCCCTTCGTGGAGCTGCCATTCTCTAAAAAATGTGCCAGTGTCTGAACTGCCAGCAACATCCAACCAAGAGTCATCACCATGTTATACAGCACGAGGTACGCCGTCACGAATCCATTCCGGTTTAACTCTTTCGACTTTGCGTTTGTCGCTCTATCAGTTCTTTCGCTCTGAGACATTTTCACGGTACAGTAGTCACGGCGTCACGCTACACAGAAAACAATACACAAATATATGAAAAAAATGAAAAGAAAAGAAAATGAACAAACTGTTGCAAACCAAACTGATTAGCTAAAACTGCTTAATGAAAAATACATAAAACAAATTGCTGAACTATAAACGAATTTTATAGAGAAAAGTAGCACGAGTTTCAGTTGAGTCTACATACACAACGACGCCGTGCAGTTATCACACAAACTTTGTATTTTGAACTCCAATCTTCAAGCAAATAAGATCACCCAACCTACAGGGTGGTGATAAAAAGTGCACTTGAAATACAGGTTATCCAGGTGCAATAACTCAGCGTTATTAGTTCAGAATAAAGACTGCTCTAAAATATTCAAAACTACAATAGCTTATTTTAAATCAAAGCTCAGATTAAATAATAATTACCTCGGATACTCACATTTTGTTAAACTTTCAAAGCTACGCGCGGCTCAGTGAATCTACTAAGATTGGCAGCGGCGCCTTTTTATCACATTCGCGTCGCCGACGAATAGAAGAGGTACCGTGATAACCATGATCATGAACTGCAGTGTTAGTTTCTGACGTCATTTGATGTAAAGCCCATTTTTCGTGACATCATGCGTTTAAACAGTAGTGTTAGCATTTATGCAAACGCACAAAGGAAGACGCCTGCCATTGCACAAACTGTGGTTACTTTCTGATGTAAGCAATAGGTGTGTTCGGTTGCCGTTAATTAACTTTCTGAGATAATTATTCAAGTATAAGGAACAATTGTTAACTTTTATAGGCAAGAAAATGTATATTTTGGACAGTAAATTAAAATGAGATTGAGTCTAAACAATCGTCTTGTTTTCCTTCAATACATTAATTTAATTGATCAATAAACTGTGATTATTTCTACAACCTGCCTTTTCATGCACATCTTTTGCTATTAATACTTTATATAAAAAGATAATGGTTAAAGATTTACCCATTCTGTTAAGGCATCACAATCCTCTAATGAAATACTTTCTAAGCCAAAAAGACTAAATGATGGAGCACGTTTTGCAGAATTAAGGCTTAAAATAAATATTATGGAAATAAGAAAGAAAAGGACGAGGAGAAAAAGTAAAAGAAGACAGGTCCCGAGCGGAGCGGAAGATTACGAAATCTCTTTACGAATTCTCTGCGCACAAGGAAGTCAATTGATTAGCCCATCACTCAGGTGCTTCTCTCCCTCCTCCCTCATATAAATGAGTAACACCTCCATTCACTAAGTACTCAAAACTGAGTAGATCTGCGATGGTGGCCAGAGTCCAGATCGAGTGGCACATGCACGTAAAAAAAATCAATAACATTAGTGAGATTCGAACCCAGAACATCTGGGTTCGCCACCCAAAATATCACATTTTTTCAGAATCTATACATTTCCAGCAGACTCGATTATTTTATGTACAGCAATCTGATGTGAACTGGTTTCATAGTAAAGGTTTGTAAATGTTATCCAGTGACCACAAAACAAAACCTCATCTGACAACAAACTGCACAAATTGGTTTTTCTTCTCTAGGGAAACTTCCTGCTAAAGCTGCTTAATTTCCGGCGAAGCTGTTTAACGTGGATTTGTAAAGGTTGGATTCCCAGTGGGAAAATTTCAGCTGCCTCTCTTATATCAGGTTGATAACTCACGGTTTTGTTTGATTGAAAACGCAAACAATATTCATTGATTGCCTGCTTATAATTTTACTTTAATATTGTTATTCTGCATTTCAAAGATTTCCCGCGTGATTATTGCCTTAATACTGCACTCTTCACTTCAAAGGTTTCCCGTACTGCGCAGTGAGTAGCGTAAAGCATTTCTAATCTAGGCAAGTTACTCGTATGGACGATCTACGCGCACTACACATACGCAGATCTTTGTCATCCATGAGTATGGTTCACCGAACTCGGTTTGTCACAGCTCCAGTTCTCCACACCATTACATGGCTCCATCCATTCACGTCTTCACATGCCATTACATGGCTCTTTCCCTTCACGTCACCACACACCGCTACATGGCTCCATCCAAGCACGTCTCCACACACCATTACATGGCTCATTCCCTTCACGTCACACCACACCACTACATTGCTTTATCCACGCACACCTCCACACACCACTACTTGGCTCCACCCAGCCACGTCTCCACACACCAGTACATGGCTCCATCCAGCCACGTCTCACACACCACTACTTGGCTCCATCCAGCCACGTCTCCACACACCACTACTTGGCTCCATCCAGCCACGTCTCCACACACCAATACATGACTCCATCCATGCACGTCTCAACACACACCAGTGCATGGCTTCATCCAGCCACGTCTCCACACACCACTACATGGCTCCATCCAAGCACGTCTCCAGACACCATTACATGGCTCATTTCCTTCACGTCACACCACACCACGTCTCAACATGCACGTCTCAACACACACCAGTACATGGTTCCATACATGCACGTCTCAACACACACCAGTACATGGCTCCATCCATGCACGTCTCAACACACACCAGTACATGGCTCCATCCATGCACGTCTCAACACACACCAATACATGGCTCCATCCATGCACGTCTCAACACACACCAGTACATGGCTCCATACATGCACGTCTCAACACAAACCAATACATGGCTCCATACATTCACGTCTCAACACACACCAGTACATGGCTCCGTACATGCACGTCTCAACACAAACCAATACATGGCTCCATACATGCACGTCTCAACACACATCAGTACATGGCTCCATCCAGCCACGTCTCCACACACCAATACATGACTCCATCCATGCACGTCTCAACACACACCAGTGCATGGCTTCATCCAGCCACGTCTCCACACACCACTACATGGCTCCATCCAAGCACGTCTCCACACACCATTACATGGCTCATTTCCTTCACGTCACACCACACCACGTCTTAACATGCACGTCTCAACACACACCAGTACATGGTTCCATACATGCACGTCTCAACACACACCAGTACATGGCTCCATCCATGCACGTCTCAACACACACCAGTACATGGCTCCATCCATGCACGTCTCAACACACACCAATACATGGCTCCATCCATGCACGTCTCAACACACACCAGTACATGGCTCCATACATGCACGTCTCAACACAAACCAATACATGGCTCCATACATTCACGTCTCAACACACACCAGTACATGGCTCCGTACATGCACGTCTCAACACAAACCAATACATGGCTCCATACATGCACGTCTCAACACACATCAGTACATGGCTCCATACATGCACGTCTCAACACACACCTGTACATGGCTCCATACATGCACGCCTCAACACACACCAGTACATGGCTCCGTACATGCACGTCTCAACACAAACCAATACATGGCTCCATACATTCACGTCTCAACACACACCAATACATGGCTCCATACATGCACGTCTCAACACACACCAGTACATGGCTCCGTACATGCACGTCTCAACACAAACCAATACATGGCTCCATACATGCACGTCTCAACACAAACCAATACATGGCTCCATCCATGAACGTCTCAACACACACCAGTACATGGTTCCATACATGAACGTCTCCACACACACCAGTACATGGCTCCATACATTCATGTCTCCACACACCAGTACATGGATCCATACATGCACGTCTCAACACAAACCAGTACATGGCTCCATCCATGCACGTCTCAACACACACCAGTACATGGCTCCATACATGAACGTCTCCACACTACTTCCACCGCATGTCTTTTATCACATCTTTACATGAATCCACACAATCTTCATATAGCATCCAAATGAGAGAGAGGGGGGAGGGGATGGAGGGAGACAGAGATTGAGAGAGAGTGAGAGAGAAAAAAACAATATCGTTCCAAGCTGACTTTGAAACCAAATCATCTAAGCCTATCTTTACAATATCTTGTCACACCAAACAAACATAATGTGCCAGACAGCTTGTATGGGGTAACTAAGAGTAAAAAAGCAAAGAATTCTTACGCAAAGGACATGGCATGCAGGCTACTTATGCTTCATTTACCTACACAGGATAATTTATCTACGAATAGAGATGATAAATGTGTGGCTTAAGGTAGAAAGAGTTAATTTTAGACATCCTAACATCGTCATTTATAATCAGCATAATCTCTTGAACTCACTTAATCAGGCGGTGGTGAAACCTACCAATCCCTTCCTGTGACAGCACCAATGACGTCACAATCTGTGTCACAATGGCGGCCACCTTTACCTTGAAGAAAATGAACTCAGAAGTGGCTAAATCAGGTGAATTCGGAGAGATTTTGACGTATTCGAAACAAAGCGGTTACTATAGGAACATCTCCACATATCAAATTTTACAAAAATGTCCAGAAATAAAGGAAATGTGAAATTGTTAGACATCCCAATGATCTTTGCGCATGTGCTTAAATTTCCTCCAGTCGTCAAAATGTCGTTTCGAACGCTCCATTTATTACACCAACAATAAATAATCTTGAAATTAATCTAATACAATAATATATAATATAATGTAATGTAATGTAATGTAATGTAATACAATACAATACAATACAATACAATACAATACAATACAATACAATACAATACAATACAATACAATACAATACAATATACAATACAATACAATACAATACAATACAATACAATACAATACAATACAATACAATACAATACAATACAATACAATACAATACAATACAATACAATACAGTACAATACAATACAATAATATAATGGCTGCCATTGTGCCACTGGTTGTGTCAACATGACGTCACTAATGATATAAATCACTTTTTAGGGGCCCTACTGGTGAACTCCTATAAACCAAGAATCCATACGATCCACTGAAGCTGAATCGAGAATCCATACGATCCACTGAAGTTGAATCGAGAATCCATACGATCCACTGAAGCTGAACCGAGAATCAATACGATCCACTGAAGTTGAACTAGTGTATAAACCGCAAGCAAACAAACTAATTTCAGTGGTTTAACATAAATTCATTATTACCCCTCAAAATAGTAGCTAATCAAACACAATCTTAGACTAAATAATATACTATCTCTTCTAGTAATTATTAACTATAATTTAGCGCATGGTGCAACCAACAATTACTATCATAAATTTAATTACCACAACAGATGTGAGTGAGAAAAATAATTAATTAGGCATAATCAATCATCAGATGCAGAGAAAAAACTATTTACAATGTTATGCAGACGTTTTTCCACCTGAAATGCTAGTGTAGCTTAATTTGAACCAGTGATACGGCTTAGGTATTGACAACATCATTAGCTCTACATCTAATCCTGTCACTAAACTAAATCCACGTAATGTCACCCTACTGACATGTAGGATTAAATCAGACATCTCACCGTTGATTCTACTGAATTTATAGTAACTGAAAATCTTCAACTTGCTAAATATGTAAACTTCAATGGATGACTTTCCCAGTAACAGACTTAAAGCAATGAAATTCTTCGTTCTTGACGCAGCAACGTTTTTATACTCTAATTCTTTCAAGATCTAATAATCAAGATATTTCAGACATGCCAGATATTTAAGATATGTCAGTTTCTAAATCTTAATCTTTATCTGGGAGGAAATGCAATAAGAAGTTTTAATTATTTCACTTTATTTATTATTTTTATTAAACTTGTCATGTATTTTTCTTCCTGATAATATTTAGGTGAAACATTTATTAAATGTGTTCGATAATACAATAATGCTCATAGTGGGTAACAGACAGCACTGCAGTTAGATTTTAAAGGAAAACCAGACTATATTGTAGATATTAGTTAAAAATAAAGAATGCTCTAAAATGTTGAAAGCTACAACAGCCTTTTGAATCTTAGATTAAATAATAATTACCTCAGACTTTTAAACTCTCAAAGCTACGCGCGGCTCGACGAATCCACTAAGGCTGGCAATGGCACCTTTTTGTCACATTCGCGTGGCCAACAAATAGGCACAGTACCGTGATAAGCATGTTCAATGAACTGCTGTGTTCATGTCTGTGTAACGTCAGTGACGTCAGTGTAACGCAGAGCTCATTCTCATGACATCACATGTTCGCTCACACAAACGTGCTTGACGCGCGGGGAAGATTCCTACCATCGTACAATCTGTGGTTAGTTTGTGATGTAAGCGACAGCTGTGTTCCACTGCCGTTAATTACCTTTCCAAGCTAATTATTCAAATATTAGAAATGAGATTGAGAACAATCAATTGTCCACTTATTCTTTAACAATCAATATTTTAGGTATTCTACTGCAATGTAAGGTTGTAATCTCTAATGTTCTCCCACATCAAATGAGCATCTGTAAATAATAATATTATCGCTGGATCTGGACTTGATCGCATTCATCTCACAAAGAAACATACCAGACTATTGATCATGGGAATAATAATTTACTAAATGGCAAAGGAAACATCGAATGAATGTGTAGCTAATGTTCCATAATGAACTGGAGAAATGTTCGCCGGATTGCATCCAAGCGAGATGCATCTTAAAGCACGCTTGCAGTCCATGTATAATCAATATAGAATCTTATGGCACGCTTGTATCATTTTGTAGTCTTTATGCAAAATCAATGGAGGTCTTAGAGAATATTATAACAGCGTGTATCAATTTGTGGTCTACATTATGTACAACCACTATGGGATGTTATTGCAGACACGTTTATGCATTTTGGTTCATGCGGGTTCCGCTGACAAATTAAACAAAGTGCCACCAATAAAAGCATTAATGGTTCCATAAGAACATAAAGCTTATGGGGGGTGGGGGGGGGGGGTGAATAGATTATGCGTTTCAGATAATATTGTTTATGATAGTAAATGTACACAGAGTATAGTGTGATGTTCTTTACTCTGCTGCATTAGCAGGTTAACTCCACAGAATAGATCACAGGCAACGCGCTATTCTTCATGCGGAGGCTCGCAGGTTCGATTCCGCCAGTAGCTTTACAATCTTTTATTTGACATTTATATATTCATATTAGCCATAACAAAAAACAGATGATAAAAAGCAATGAATTTGCCAGGGCGCTGTGTACAAGGTGGACAGACCACCGCATAACGTACAGGCCAACCAAAAACCAACATAAAATACCTTATGTGCTCTTGAAGTTTCTGGCTTTGATATGTTCACTACAAAACGTTGAACTACAATTTAATATTAGATTACACAAGTAAAAACAGTATCCAATCAAATATAGCAAAAAATAAACCACGTTTATATAATAATTATTGTGTCGACCGGCGCACCCATCCGATAAGAGTGACATCCGTGAGCTTAATGTAACATGACAGTGTATTGAGTGGACTGGTGCCCCCGTCCGGTAGCAGTGCACCCCTGAACTTAATGTAACATGACAGTGTATTCTGTGGACCGGTGCCCCCGTCCGGTAGCAGTGCACCCCTGAACTTAATGTAACATGACAGTGTATTCTGTGGACCGGTGCCCCCGTCCGGTAGCAGTGCACCCCTGAACTTAATGTACCATGAGAGTGTGTTGAGTGGACCGGTGCCCCCGTCCGGTAGCAGTGCACCCCTGAACTTAATGTAACATGACAGTGTATTGTGTGGACTGGTGCCCCCATCCGGTAGCAGTGCACCCCTGAACTTAATGTAACATGAGAGTGTGTTGAGTGGACCGGTGCCCCCGTCCGGTAGCAGTGCACCCCTGAACTTAATGTAACATGAGAGTGTGTTGAGTGGACCGGTGCCCCCGTCCGGTAGCAGTGCACCCCTGAACTTAATGTAACATGAGAGTGTGTTGAGTGGACCGGTGCCCCCGTCCGGTAGCAGTGCACCCCTGAACTTAATGTAACATGACAGTGTATTGTGTGGACTGGTGCCCCCATCCGGTAGCAGTGCACCCCTGAACTTAATGTACCATGAGAGTGTGTTGAGTGGACCGGTGCCCCCGTCCGGCAGCAGTGCACCCCTGAACTTAAGGTAACATGACAGTGTATTCTGTGGACCGGTGCCCCCGTCCAGTAGCAGTGCACCCCTGAACTTAATGTACCATGAGAGTGTATTCTGTGGACCGGTGCCCCCGTCCAGTAGCAGTGCACCCCTGAACTTAATGTACCATGAGAGTGTGTTGAGTGGACCGGTGCCCCCGTCCGGCAGCAGTGCACCCCTGAACTTAAGGTAACATGACAGTGTATTGTGTGGACTGGTGCCCCCGTCCAGTAGCAGTGCACCCCTGAACTTAATGTAACATGACAGTGTATTGTGTGGACTGGTGCCCCCGTCCGGTAGCAGTGCACCCCTGAACTTAATGTAACATGACAGTGTATTGTGTGGACCGGTGCCCCCGTCCGGTAGCAGTGCACCCCTGAACTTAATGTACCATGACAGTGTGTTGAGTGGACCGGTGCCCCAGTCCGGCAGCAGTGCACCCCTGAACTTAAGGTAACATGACAGTGTATTGTGTGGACTGGTGCCCCCGTCCGGTAGCAGTGCACCCCTGAACTTAATGTAACATGACAGTGTATTGTGTGGACTGGTGCCCCCGTCCGGTAGCAGTGCACCCCTGAACTTAATGTAACATGACAGTGTATTGTGTGCACTGGTGCCCCCGTCCGGTAGCAGTGCACCCCTGAACTTAATGTAACATGACAGTGTGTTGAGTGCACCGGTGCCCCAGTCCGGTAGCAGTGCACCCCTGAACTTAATGTAACATGACAGTGTATTGTGTGGACTGGTGCCCCCGTCCGGTAGCAGTGCACCCCTGAACTTAATGTAACATGACAGTGTATTGTGTGGACTGGTGCCCCCCTCCGGTAGCAGTGCACCCCTGAACTTAATGTAACATGACAGTGTAAAACTAAACATGTCACGCTGACATCAGTTTAACCTGTCATGTGCTTGAAAGATTCACTGCAGTCGAATACACTGTCATCGTATTGACTGTTTGCTTAAAGTGAATTTGAGGCCAATCTTACCAATTTGTTTGCAACATTAGCCAAGCTATCTCCAGGCGCAGTGCGTAACTTGAGTACAATAATGCCATTGACCAAGTACAAATGTGGCCAGTTAAAACTTCTAACAACTGTAGACGCTATAGGCAATCTGAGAAGTCATCACTTAAACTTAAAGTTGCCAACACTCGTAATCTTTACCAGAAGTTTCCTGAAATTCAGCCATACATCCATTGTTCAGCCATACATCCATTGTTCAGCCATACATCCATTGTTCAGCCATACATCCATTGTTCAGCCATACATCCATTGTTCAGCCATACATCCATTGTTCAGCCATACATCCATTGTTCAGCCATACATTCATTGTTCAGCCATACATCCATTGTTCAGCCATACATCCATTGTTCAGCCATACATCCATTGTTCAGCCATACATCCATTGTTCAGCCATACATCCATTGTTCAGCCATACATTCATTGTTCAGCCATACATCCATTGTTCAGCCATACATTCATTGTTCAGCCATACATTCATTGTTCAGCCATACATTCATTGTTCAGCCATACATTCATTGTTCAGCCATACATTCATTGTTCAGCCATACATCCATTGTTCAGCCATACATTCATTGTTCAGCCATACATTCATTGTTCAGCCATACATCCATTGTTCGGTCGGATTTTTGAAATCTGAAATCTCCCGATTTCGATCATCACATTAAAATTTAAGTAGAAAAACGGAGATATTTGGCCAAGCTAAAAGAGCAGAATCTTTGTTAAGTAAAATAGTGAACTTACATAGCTTCATCATTTAACTTTGTCTACATTTTCCGCCAACTTTTGCTAGAGTGCTGCAACGCAAATATTCTTTCGGTTTAGCTTCAATTCACTTAACATAAACCATCTATCTCCGGAAATTTCAAAAACGTAAGAAACGTAGTTGTGAGACTGGGACACAAGACTTAGATTAGAAAGACTTGTAAATTTTACGCTTTTAGGGCTTCCTAAAACGTCTAAAATACAGGAAAAAAGTTGGATCCCACGGCTTCGTCCCAGACCCCGACCGCCTAGCTGACTCTTAACCCCTGATTTCGATTCGTGACGAGGTGTTAACCCTATTTGAACACATCACTTCTGTTCACCAAAAATACGTTCAAAACTTAAAAACTCGGTAGCCATTGCATAAACCAAGCTGTGAAGATACGTATAGCGAAATTGTAAATACGAGCATAACAAATTGCAAACATACATAAACAACTTGAAAAGATACATACTCAAATTATAACGACACATAATCACATAGAAACAATTTCTGTTGCAAAGCGATTATACTTTTCGTTTTTAAAGTTATAAAGACAATATATATTGTATTATATTGCATATAATATACATTTATGTGTATATATATATTTATTTATTTTTATTTATATTTATATTATAATATATATTGCATCTCCCTTTATTTGGGATTTTTTCAAAATCAGAACTTTCTCCTATAAGCTCATACGGCAAAATCTAGATCTAGACACCTAGAAACCAACTTTACGTAATTATAATGTGTGTAAATTTTACATAGGCGAATGGGGTGCGTGAGAATAAATGCGTGAGTGAGTGTATTGGAGTGGATGCGTGCATTAAAGTGACTGAAAACTGTAGTATCAGCGCAGGCATGTAGTCAGGAATTTATATGTGTGTGTGTGGGGGGCAGTAATACATGTGCTGTATAGTCTATAGTCCAATGCAGTTTGCACTGCCGTACCTCGTATACAAATTGAGTTCGCCATGTAAAGTTAAAATTAACGTTTTGTTTCAAGTTTTATTAAAAGTAAAGATTACTTATAAGTACATTGTAATTACAATAGAATAAATTACAAAATTATTTGTAACTGTAATTCATAAAATAATGCGCCTATTTTTGTGGTCAGCAAACTTTTTTCGATGTCTATTTCGTCGTTGCTCAGATACATGTGGGCTAAGTCGTTTAGCCTCTCTTCCCCAAGTCTGCTGTGAATGAAAGTTTTCAACAGACGTAGGGCAGAGAAAGTTATTTCTGGTGTGGTTGTTGACGCTGGAATGACAACACTTGTTGTCAACAGTGAATATAACCATATAGGAAACTGTTGTTTGTCACATGCTTTCAGAAGCTCTGAAAGAAGCATATAGATAGTATTTTAAAAGCTTAACCACAAAAAAGCTTTTGAAAGAGAAAATATAACAAATAAAGACGTTAGCGCACTAAATGAACTGTTGTTTATTCGTTAATTCATCAATTGTTTAATGGGAACCATCGCCCAGGCTCCCGTGGCTACGTGCCCGTATCTGCGCAAGTCTGAGAGTGTAAGTGGTTATGTGTGAAGGGTGTACACTATTTTATATTATACATTACTTGTAAATATATCCTATTGTTTTTAATGTCTGTGAAAGTAACCACTGGGCTAATATTTCATTTTGTTTATTAATAATCATCTTAAGCTATAATTTGATTTGTAATTCTATGCTCGTTAATTATATTACGTCCTGTTAATTGTGTTGGTTAATATTTCCAAATGCTTAAGATTTCAGATAAAATATCGAAAATGACCTTATGGCATTACGTTACACATGGATGGTTATTCAGTTTCAGATGTGAATTTAGTGAAACATTTATAGTCAAACCTGTGATAAGTGGTGCATGCCCTCGCTATGCTTATGGCTGCATGTGGTCAGAATCAATTAACAGTTATGCTATATGAGAAAATGTTGATTAAGTTTTAATTTGTAACTTAAAATTATTTTCACGTATTACTGACTAATCCAGCTATGCAAGTATAACATATGCATGCGCTACTAACAACTGCTGCTATATAAGAATAGTGCTTTAGATAAAATATAATAATTTACTTTACATTTACATTATAGTTCAAATTACATAGCTCACAGTACTAATCTAAGTAGAGTTTTGTTATTAAATTAGTAGAAGGGTGGTAGACTTGATGACCTTGCGGTCTTTTTGCCACCCTGTCTCTCTTAGTAATCACATCATTTGTTAATGCTACGTTGATTATGTTACTGAGACACATAAATTATTCTGTATCTGTATTTTGTGAAAACGGCCGTTAAATAAATGCATTCTACAATCTTAACGCAGTCATCTTTCAAAAGTTTCAATAATTCTATCAGTTTTATTACGATTAATCAGTCATACATGTCAGTAACTCCTAACACGACTTTCATTGCAGCTTAACCATGAAAAAACTATGTAAGATTGACAATAAATCTGCCTCGTTCCACGAATATGAATTATTGCAACATAGAAAATTCATGCTGATTGAACGGCAGAACTGTCATTGATTCATTGTTTATTAGCATACAGTAAAATCGCCTAACACACGGCCAGGCAAAATCAATACAATTTCAATTCCCACTGGACAGGCAACGTTGAAGTGAAATTCTAATTTAAAGTAATTGCCAATTAGCACGTACACAGATTAATGAACGGCACGGGAGAGTCAGATTCATTTCAGAGCAGTTTTTATACAAATCCAGTGGTGCTCCGAATAAGGGGCTACGTCTAAAATATTCGAAATACCAAAGCAGGAAATTCAGGTCTAATTAACTAGGATCATTCGAGGTAGGTTTTAATATTCCTTATTAACTGAGTGCGATTGCAGTTTCAGGGAAACAATTCTTGGTAGCGAAATACACAGATAAGAAGTCCGAAGGAAAACTGAATTTACAAACTGCTGTTCTACACCTAAGAATGTCTAAGGTAAAACGATGAGAAGCAGCCGCGAAAGGAAAACTGTGAATAAACCGTCTTCATTTAGGAAGCATCGAAACTACCATCTTGAGAGGTTTAGTGTAGCAAGAAACTTTCAATGACCAATGAGACACTGTTCACACTGCCAACTATTATATAACTACGAATCCACTATATATCATAAACTATAAAAACTGAAACAGATTTGCATAATTGCACTCTTAAACGTATGATTAAAAACTTAATTTTCTCTTCACTAAACAGACCAAGTCGTTATTCACTACAAACCATCAGCAAAAGATGCAATATTAACACTGATCCTTCCACCGACCACTTATGTTACTTGGTTAATCGTTTATCACTGTAACAATCCATGATAGACTGTAAAACAATGTTTTAAGCCATTTTCAGGATCCACGAAATGCATTTAATTTTGCTGAAAATTGTTTGTGTGTAAGAAAAATTCGGGAATTATTTTTGCTTAATTCTTTACGTACTATATGCTTATGCAGAATTTTGTGTCACACTATAAATATTATGGAAAAAACATAAGAAAGCATCTCAAATAAAAGTGAAATCCAATAGTGATTTGTGTCCCTTTCGACGTACTTGTTTAAAAATATACTGTAAATACAAGTGAGAAAGAATCAGTTACAATACAAGGACAGCATCAATCACCCCTAGACCATTTCCACTGAATTCAACATCAAAAACACTATGCTTTAAACACTTCTGTTGCATGTGCGGCATCTCTGCGACCAGAGCAATCAAACCTGCAGGTCACTTATCCAGTTACAATACAAGGACAGCATCATACAGCTCTAGATCATTTCCACTGAATTAATTCAACATCAACAACTAACATTGAACATCACAGACACTATGCTTTGAACACTTTTGTTGCATCTAAAATATCTCGGGCATCTCTGCGACCAGAGCAATCAAACCTGCGGGTCACTTATCCAGTTACAATACAAGGACAGCATCAAACAGCTCTAGATCATTTCCACTGAATTAATTCAACATCAACAACTAACATTCACCATCACAGACACTATGCTTTGAACACTTTTGTTGCATCTAAAATATCTCGGGCATCTCTGCGACCAGAGCAATCAAACCTGCAGGTCACTTATCCAGTTACAATACAAGAACAGCATCAAACAGCTCTAGACCATTTCCACTGAATTCAACATCAAAAACTAACAATCAACATCACAAACACTATGCTCTGAACACTTCTGTAGCATTTAAAATATGTGGGGCATCTCTGCAACTAGAGCAATCAAACCTGCAAGTCACTTATCCAGTTACAACACAAGGACAGCATCAATCAGCTCTAGATCATTTCCACTGAATTCAACATCAAAAACTAACAATCAACATCACAGACACTATGCTCTGAACACTTCTGTAGCATTTAAAATATGTGGGGCATCTCTGCAACTAGAGCAATCAAACCTGCAAGTCACTTATCCAGTTACAACACAAGGACAGCATCAATCAGCTCTAGATCATTTCCACTGAATTCAACATCAAAAACTAACAATCAACATCACAGACACTATGCTTTGAACACTTCTGTAGCATTTTGTGGGGCATCTCTGCAACTAGAGCAATCAAACCTGCAAGTCACTTATCCAGTTACAACACAAGGACAGCATCAATCAGCTCTAGATCATTTCCACTGAATTCAACATCAAAAACTAACAATCAACATCACAGACACTATGCTTTGAACACTTCTGTAGCATTTAAAATATGCGGGGCATCTCTGCAACTAGAGCAATCAAACCTGCAGGTCACTTATCCAGTTACAATACAAGGACAGCATCAAACAGCTCTAGATCATTTCCACTGAATTAATTCAACATCAACAACTAACATTCACCATCACAGACACTATGCTTTGAACACTTTTGTTGCATCTAAAATATGTGGGGCATCTCTGCAACTAGAGCAATCAAACCTGTGGGTCACTTATCCAGTTGCACCCAGTTACAGCTTTCAAAACCAAGCTCTCCTGTGTAGTCTGGTGAATATTCTGCAACCGGGACCAGCGTTTACAGCAATTGTGACTGTCTGTATTGACTAAAATCAATAGATCTTTTATGAAGAGTGAGAAAGTGTGTAGAGAGCGAACAAAGGGACACATTTTGTCCAAGACATTTTCACTAACACAAGTGCACGCAACATGCCGCAACAGAAATCAAAGACTATCAAACTGTCATTTAAACCCAAGATACATTTTAATCAACCAAGGGTTTACAACATATTACACAACACGTGATACTAAGAAGTTTTCGTTTAATTTGCCAACAGAATAAGTACGACAAATGATGAAACTGAATGTATATTATACATCGTAATACTAAATACATAAATAAACAGTACACATCAAAATACATCATAACTTGATTCATCATAAGTAATAATGAAGTTTGAATAAGATTAAGCTGCCTTAAGAAAAACTGACAAATTAACAATTACCAGTTTTATTTTGTAAGGATTAATTGTTTATTTTTCACAAAAAATATTTCATCATACAAACTATATATCTGAAATATAAATAAAATAAATTTGTTAAAATTTCCAATGCCTATCATTTTATTTAAATAGCTTTTAAACTAATGCAGATACTTTCAGCATGTAATTATATATTCATTAATTAATATTCCACCAACTGGGCGCAGTCATGAAATATTCAACAATTTTAGTTCATTAATAAGTATAACAGCAACACCTGTTTCCATAACAAATTCCTCTCATATCAAAACTCAGTTAGATCTACTAAATTGAAGTATTGCAAGACAGATCATCGTCACGTTCCAGGTAAAGGTTCATAGTTATTGCAAACAAGTGAAGAGTTAATCAGAAAAACAAAACTTAGCAACAGTGTTGCCATCAAATAATTTCATTATTAAATTTTAACAAAACCCAAGACTAGACTACATATAATTAAAGTGACAAGCAAATGAGATGCTTACAATTGTCAAATCCAGATCACATTCACATAACCAGTCTTTTTTCTCACTTTCAAGAGACTTTATAGCACCATAAGTTTTTCTTGTAACTATATGACAGGTCCTACATAAACTCTACGCTGTGTCTTCGCTAGATTCACTTGTCGGTAATAGTATGACTTGTTTCTCAAAAACGCTACACATTAAAAACCATATGTTCAATAGACTCAGTTGTTGACAATAGCATGACAGGTCTGTCAAAAACTCTATACATTAAAAACCACATATCTTCAATAGATTCAGTTCTAGGTAATGGTACGACACATTTATCGAAAACTCTATACATTAAAAACTGATGACATTTCGTGTTTCTCAAAAATTCTACACAGTCTACACACTAAATACTGTCTCTTCTGTGGGTTCCGTTGTTGGACAAAACACATCTTCACTTTCAAGCGACCTGTACTTTTTAGAAAATGGCATCATCTACACACTAAATACTGTCTCTTCTGTGGGTTCCGTTGTTGGACAAAACACATCTTCACTTTCAAGCGACCTGTACTTTTTAGAAAATGGCATTATCATCTTCAGCGTGCGTTTAGCTATATCCCTCCTAATGACAAAAAACATGGATCCCGCTATAACAATAAGCAGGGTGACGCAAATGCCAATGACTGCATTAGGAAGATCTTTTTTTACAGGAAGCTTGCCAACAGCATGATGCGTCTTGAATTCCCCTCGATGTTCATCCTCAATTTCACACTGTAAAGCACGCACCGGAACTTTCATTAGAGGAGCATTCGCATAAGAAGAGGGCAGTGCGCGTTTGCATTGTAAAGCCTCTCTGTGTTCAATTCGGAACTGGTACTCCCCGGCCTGAAACCATTCCAAGAACATGGCGGCGCGACAATCGCAGATGAATGGGTTATTGTGAATCTTTAGTTTGCGCAAATTCAAAGAAGGGGACATAAGAGTCTCAATATCTACAGAGTCAAGGCGGTGGATACGGTTACGGGACAGGTCAAGTTCTACAAGATTCTGCAAGCAGGAGGCATTAACATGCAGAGAATGCAGGGCATTGTTAGACAGATCTAGGTAATGGAGATTCGGCAAATTATTGCAAATGAAATTGTCTGCACTGGCTGATGATTTCTTACGTTGATGCGAATGACCACTGACGTTGATAACATTGTTATATGATAACTCCAAATATGCCAAGTTGCGCATGGTTTTGTTGCCAAACACTTTTTGGAGGTTTGGCCGGAAAGAACCACTGAATGCAGCACGCATCTTCAACGTCCTCAAACTGGACTTCAGTTCACCGAATAGTCCCGATGGTAAATCGCGAACAATGGAGTTATTGGACAACTGCAGCACCTGCAACTCAGGCATACCATGAAACGTCATTGGTTGAATTTCTTCTATGTTGTTTCGCGACAAGTCTAGCTGTTCTAAACCTGGATAATCGCTCCCAAAGCCAAATAAAGGCGAGGGTAACGTCTGAAAGTTGTTTCCCACAAAAATTCCTCTGGATGTCTCCCACGGCACGTGATCGAACACTTCCTTGGACAAGTCTACGTCTGTGCAGTTGATGACATTATCAGATGAACAAAAACAGCGCGAAAGCTCAAAACTACACGTTAGACTTCCATGTACAGTACTAGTCGTCAAAGATAGTAGACACCCACAAAGAATGAACCACATTATGTCAGGTTGTGGTATTCAAAATAATTAAATTTAATTACAAATATCATCTAATCGAAAAATTATCCAGCATACTGTTATCAATTGGAAATCACAATGCCTAATTTATTATATGATGCCTGCATCACACTGTCTGCAATTCAGATACAGTAAACTTCGCACTAGTTAAAAAGACTTTATCGTCTTGGACTATAAAATATCGTAAACATTAAATCATTGCTTCATCATTTAGTTCAACTACGCCATACTTCAACCATTGAGAAAAGTGAATGTAGACACTCCTATACGCTGCTGTAGCACCACAGCTGTGTACGTACAGGTAAACCACACACACAATACAAAGACCCCAGGTATAAGTGTTTGAGCCGGTTTAACCGTGCGTGACCTGATTTGCCGAGCATGCAAAAACCAAACAAGGACAAATTTTGATCTCTTCGTGAACTTGCTACGTTGCGGGACATAGCAACAATGGATAAACATAGATCAAGCATACAACATCTTTGTTTGTTCATCGTGAAACCGTATATTTTAATTAATTAACAGTTATTACACCTTCTGCATGGAAAAAATAAATGATACTGACACTAACCCTGCACTAACTCATCAGTGATACACCAGTGCATTATGGGAACAATAGTTTTGTTGTTGATTTTATTGCAATAGTCGCCGTTGTCGTCATCACTGCTGTTGCTATTCTCTTAATGACGGGCAGTGATTTGTCTGTTTGTCTTTTACAATTAACACAAAGTTACCAACTCCAAACATGTAAGAATCATTAAGGTTCCCAGTTTTCTGAGTTGAGAATATCACCTAAAATTTTCCAAATGGGTTCAAAGATAATAAAATTCCAATGAGTAATATCTTACGCTACCTGCCACACATTCATAATTAATACTTATCAGTGTAAAGCAGTATAAGTTCCTGGCCCCATCAGATCCAGCAGGAAAATAAGTAAGCTTCACATTAGGGTACACTTTCCCTGGTCTTCACCTATCCACTTATTGACCATGCTCAATATTGTTTAATTTCAATTGTGGCCACTCGCCTAATTCCTCACTAATAATGATTTTGTACATAACTTGACATGTGCTAAATTACATTAAAAAGTAATATATGGTGATCAGTAGAAATTTGGTGAAAACTGGAAACTCTGGCCTGGACATTGAGCCTCACTAGTAGAGCTATAGAGTTTACAAGATGGTGAACATTGCTGTGTCCCTGCCCGCCCTGATGCTGAACATTGACGTGTCCCTGTCCTGATGCTGAACATTGATGTGTCCCTGTCCCGATGCTGAACATTGACGTGCCCCTGTCCTGATGCTGAACATTGACGTGTCCCTGTCCTGATGCTGAACATCAGTTACTGTCCCTGCCCGCCCTGATGCTGAACATTGACGTGTCCCTGTCCTGATGCTGAACATTGACGTGTCCCTGTCCTGATGCTGAACATTGCTGTCCCTGCCCTGATGCTGAACATTGACGTGTCCCTGTCCTGATGCTGAACATTGACGTGTCCCTGTCCTGATGCTGAACATTGCTGTCCCTGCCCTGATGCTGAACATTGACGTGTCCCTGTCCTGATGCTGAACATTGACGTGTCCCTGTCCTGATGCTGAACATTGCTGTCCCTGCCCTGATGCTGAACATTGACGTGTCCCTGTCCTGATGCTGAACATTGACGTGTCCCTGTCCTGATGCTGAACATCAGTTACTGTCCCTGCCCTGATGCTGAACATTGCTGTCCCTGCCCCGATGCTGAACATTGACGTGTCCCTGTCCCGATGCTGAACATTGACGTGCCCCTGCCCTGATGCTGAACATTGACGTGTCCCTGTCCTGATGCTGAACATTGCTGTCCCTGCCCTGATGCTGAACATTGACATGTCCCTGTCCTGATGCTGAACATTGACGTGTCCCTGTCCTGATGCTGAACATTGACGTGTCCCTGTCCCGATGCTGAACATTGACGTGCCCCTGCCCTGATGCTGAACATTGACGTGTCCCTGTCCCGATGCTGAACATTGACGTGCCCCTGACCTGATGCTGAACATTGACGTGTCCCTGTCCTGATGCTGAACATTGCTGTGTCCCTGCCCTGATGCTGAACATTGACGTGTCCCTGTCCTGATGCTGAACACTGATGTGCCCCTGTCCTGATGCTGAACATGCTGAACATCAGTTACTGTCCCTGCCCTGATGCTGAACATTGCTGTGTCCCTGTCCTGATGCTGAACATTGCTGTGTCCCTGTCCTGATGCTGAACATTAGCTAGAGTCCCTGTCCTGATGCTGAACATTAGCTAGAGTCCCTGTCCTGATGCTGAACATCAGTTGCTGTGTCCCTGTCCTGATGCTGAACATTAGCTAGAGTCCCTGTCCTGATGCTGAACATTGCTGTGTCCCTGTCCTGATGCTGAACATTGCTGTGTCCCTGTCCTGATGCTGAACATTGACGTGTCCCTGTCCTGATGCTGAACATTAGCTCGAGTACCTGTCCTGATGCTGAACATTAGCTCGAGTACCTGTCCTGAAGCTGAGCATTAGCTAGAGTCCCTGTCCTGATACTGAACATTAGCTTGAGTCCCTGTCCCGATACTGAACATAGCTACATTTTACTTTTACTGTCAATTTGGAGACAGAAACCAATTGGCAACGTCAATATTGAACAAGTGCTGGACTAATATTACTCCACCTAGCATACTTGTGTGCAGATGCACTGATAAAACCAAGTCCATTTTCATAGCAAACAAAATCAGCAAAACCATACAATATTACCAAGCAAAATGGTGCAAGACTCTACATAAATGCCAGCAAATTCGCAAGTCTGTAATAGAGATGTAGGATGTTAGATTCAGTGAGTGACTCCATCTGACTAAACACACATGCTTAAGCTGCATAAAAAAGTTTTGTCTTAAAAAACCAACATAAATGTATAACAACATTAAAAAATCAATACACATAGGGCTGTGTATAACATCTTGCTTGAGTAAGCAGGATTTATCATCAACTTAATAGATAATTTAATTTTCTACTTCAATTAAAATGTATAAATTTAAAACACTGACTCATGCAGAAACTATTCCTCAAGAAATGGAGAATAACACGCTTATTTGAGAAGCCTCTATCTTGTTATCTTGAGCTTGTAAGTAAATCACGCCTCACGCGAGACAAATAAATATTAAACTGAAGCAAATGATGGACAAGTCAATTTGATGCACTTAACAAGTACCTCCTTCATAAGCTTCCTACAGGCCAATTACTGCTTGGAACTTGCAGTACTTAACTAGCTTTATAATGTGGTTTTGAGCAAAATTAAAACATCGCATGTTCCACAAGGTCAAGATTAGATGTATGTCATGTACTGTCATGAGATATCGGAATACGTTAAGTTGTGGCTTCATCTGTTTCGTGATGTATGTGATGTGGAAAGCGAATATCAACGAGTGGAAAGCGAATAATAACGTACTCGTTGGTATTCGCTTTCTACATCACATACATCTAGCACCATCGCGAAACAAAAGAAGCCACAACTTCACACATTCCAATATCTCCACTAAGAAAGCATACTACAAACGCACATTCTTTTCCAGAGAAACAACAGAACTCCCATTGCTCCCCACCTTTAAAGCTGCTCTTTCACCTATCAGCACATTTACAAGCACTTGTACATTTACAAGCATTTGTACATGCTTTTAAGTTTTTTAACAGCACACTAACCAGCACAAACCTTAACCTTGACATGTTTTACCTTGCTTTATACTTTAGCACCTATCACTAACATGCACCTCATTGCGCACCTCGTCCAATAGGCAAATAATCTTCAAAGTTAAAGGACTGCCATCAACTATTCAGATTCAGAATAACTATTCAGTCACCTTCATTGAAATTTTCATCACTTTAGCACCTATCACTAACATGGACCTCATTGCGCACCTCGTCCAATAGGCAAATAATCTTCAAAGTTAAAGGACTGCCATCAACTATTCAGATTCAGAATAACTATTCAGTCACCTTCATTGAAATTTTCATCACTTTAGCACCTATCACTAACATGGACCTCATTGCGCACCTCGTCCAATAGGCAAGTAATCTTCAAAGTTAAAGGACTGCCATCAACTATTCAGATTCAGAATAACTATTCAGTCACCTTCATTGGAATTATTATCACTTTAGCACCTATCACTAACATGGACCTCATTGCGCACCTCGTGCAAAACAGGCAAGTAATCTTCAAAGTTAAAGGACTGCCATCAACTATTCAGATTCAGAATAACTATTCAGTCACCATCATTGGAATTTTTATCACTTTATTGACAACAATCGTAAATCACATAAAAGACTTGTTGCAAAGCAGTTTAAAAACAGTAAACAACAACAACATCAACAACTTGACTTTGCTTGTTTAAGCTTAAGAAGAACAGAAAACTTGTTTATTATGATACAGAAATGTGACGTATTTATTAATAGTATAAAAAGATAAGAAAGGTACAGTGTCAGTAAAAATTTGAGTAGTAGTAATAACACTGTCAAACAGATTTTCAGTTAGTGTTCCTACCAAGCTGCAGGTACACAAAGCTAATGAATTTGTATTACACTTGGGAGTCATTCAGTTCAGAAGCAAAGGTGACTATAGCACACACGGACAGGAAAAAACACAGAAAAAAGAACAAAACCAGAGAACAGTAGTTTTGATGTTCTTCTGTGCTCGAGAAAAAAACGGAAACATCTTGCAAAATGAGCACAGCTTGATTCGCAAAACAGAATCAAGCATTTAAGCCTGCAGTGTGAAATATCTGCTCCATAAAAATCTCTTTCTGCAAAGCGATAAACAGTCGCGGTGCAACAATCAACCAATGATCGAAAGCGGATCACAAGTGACTGAAGAAAATGGCAGCCTATGTCGAGATGCTAAACAATTATTGTTTTTGTTTCTCTTGTGCAAGACATATTCGTTCCATGTGTGTAGTCAATAAAGAAAAGCACAAACGTTTAGCATCACATGTCAAACTAAATTTGTTTTCACAGACAATGGACAGTCCTTCAAAACTTTTAAAGCTTGTTAAAATCAATTCAAATTCAAGTCAAATTCGATTTATTAGGACGAACACCGGATAACGCTTAGATGAATTTTGCTTATGAATTACACAAAACTGGTACATATTACAACATATGTGTTTGTAAATTTATGTTTTTAGAATAAGCAACATTAGATGACTTACGTTTTAGGGGAGGCTACAGAAGCTGCAGCTTATGGGGACACAGAAGGCAATAACATAAGTTATTATTAAATATATAACACTATGGCAATTTTGGATAAGATTTTGTAAACATTTAAAGTTTTATGGTTAGTATATCAGTATGTTAGTACGATAAATAGAGAAAGAGAATAATGGTTACTTTCTTGTTAAAAGGGGCACTTGTAACACACACATAATTGCTAGTTCCAACAGCACTTCCATAGTACTAGCAAATAACAATGATTAATTAGTCATAGGCTTACAGGATTAGGTCTACATTAATAAAATTATACCAAATTAAGAGCAGCTGACTTGATGACTTTTTAGTCCATTTCCTAAAAGTAAAAGTAAAATATCTCGTTGACTTTATTTCAGCCTTAATTAACACATTTACTACTCTATTTATGTTTATATATTTTTATACACGCATTCGTTCCTGAAATGTTATAGAAAAACTGCTTTGACTTGAATTAGATCCCATTCAAGGTTTGACATGCAATATAATTGATCTTTATCCATAAAATTGTTGGTTCATATTTCTCCTGTCTTCTTGATTAATTGACAACTTGAATAACATGCATAAAATATTTTAGTTTTTTCTTTCCTCTACCAAAAATGCATGCTTACAAACCTTTTAAACAAGAATTGCCTGTCAAAAACTTGTAACGAATATCACGTAATTTCCTAATACGATCAATTTCCATTGGCGCCTCGACAGCAGAAAATATCGAAGCTCCTATCACTAAAAAGAATAGATAAAATAACAATAAGACAATCAAACGTCCAGTGCTTTTCCTGCAATATAACATCTTCTGTCTTCTATAAACTCCAACATATTTACAGAAAACACTCAATTTTTATCAAAATTCAAGTCTTCCGAGGTTTCACGCACACACATGTCAGAGTTAGTGCCCTGCAACGAAGTAACCATGGTATTCTCTCGACAGAGAAAATAGTTTGAAGAAAAGTAACATATGAATAACATAATGGATCTCCTACAAAACTATATAGTGCAAGGTGCGGAGAACAATGTTAAATTTCCATGTTAAACAAGGAAATTGGTTTACTCAAACAATCAAAATTACTTCTTAAGAAATTAGCGCATTAATACTCTACAAATATAATCCCTACGAATTCAAAGACTTGTGATCTCATCTCGTAGTAAAAACGCGTCTATTGAAATTAATGAAGAAACTGTTGAATTACCTGGCTAACATACTTTTATAATAACAGAGAGCAAAATAGGGGGGTGGTGACTAATGTTAGCTGTTTTAAAACAATTGGTTAATGTGACAATCTGTGCTGATTCACAAAATGAATACTGGGAAACATTGTGGACCGTAATTAACATTTAACAACATTAAAATTAAAATTCGGGTTGGAGTAATAATGATCCACACGAATCAAGAACTTGCATAAAAAGTTTAGAAGACATGTATAAAAAATTTAAGACCAGGTTAAAAAAACAAATATGAAAATGAACAGACAGACATGCTGCTGCATTAGTAGTTCTTACGTGTACTTTGAATAGGGCAAACAATTTTAAAAGTTTCTATGTTTTGATGATTTTTCTTGTTTAAAATGCCTTAGCTAAGATGGTGCGCAGTAGGTCTTGGTACTAATAAGTTTGGTACAGGTACGTTTGGTGCTGGTAATTTTGGTACAAGAACGTTTTGGTAACAGGAGACTTTGGTACATGGTAATTTTGGTACTGGGAAAATTTGGTAGAGAGTAAATGTGATACTAACGAACTTTTGTCAAGCGTTTTTGTTACAAGTAAATATGGTACAATGTAAAACGGTTTGGTACTAGGAAAGCTTAGTACTCGGAAAGTTTGGTACTATGAAAATTCGGTGCAGAAAAAGTTTAATACTATGAAAATATATTTTATGTAACCTACTCGAACAAGTCATAGCAGCTCATTTATTGCATTTGCTTCTGTTTGTTTTTTGTTCACATCCTCTTTGTTTGTAAGTCTGTTGTTTGTTATTAACTGCCACCACCACTATCATCATCATTATCATTGCTGTCATTGTTACAGTCGTCATTTTGTTGCTGTTGCTGTTGTCATTGCAGTTGCCGGTCCAGTGATGTAATTAACCATCACTGTCCTGTTCTTATCTCAGTTTGATAAAAAAATTGTAAAAAAACAGAGAAACTGATCATTTTTCCCGAAAAAAACAAATTGACCGAGCCTTTTGGAAAATTTGCATGGTGAGTTGAAAACCTCTCATTTTTTGTTGAAAGAATTTTCAAAAGTACCTGCATGGGTGGGATAATCACAGACAAAATATTAGCTGCCACGCACTATTAATTACAGTATAATGTTTTATAAACTTTTTAATTAACCAGTCTTTCCTTGTGCCACATTTTCTTAGTACCAAAAATTCTTTGTACCTTAACATGATAGAACAAAATTTATCTGTTCCAAAATCACCATGTACCAAAAATTCCTAGTACTACGTTTTTTCGGGATTATAATTAATACGTTGATGTGATCTTATAATAATTTTGCTAATTTTTTAAGTGCTGTTGTTATAAAACAAACACGGATAATAATATTAGCAGTTATTTTTATGAGATATAGTATTTTTATCAAACTGTTGGTTAAGAACAAGAAAAATTATATTATTATTTTTAAAAGTCAAATCTGTGCAACTTTATTCTACAAAACGTGTTAAGTCACAGAAAATGTTCAAGTACAGTGTCGCCTAGTGGTCAATATTTGTACTTAACTCAAAACAGCTGTTTCGCGTTTCAACATCGAGCAATTTGCTTTTATTTATTAGGTAACCTGCAAAACAACAAAATAAATAGGTTAAATTTTGATTTTGCTTGGTTGTTTATTTGCAAAATTCCGATTGATTTTTCTGTTTTCTGAAAATAAGGTAACTTTAAGTTTTGCGGAATAAATCGTGCATGTGTTGCTGTTGTGGGTATGACGGAGAGGAAGGGAAGGTTTGGAGTGAGAAGGAGGTAGTGTCGGCAGTGGCAGTGCAATTCCTATTGCAACTTATTATATTACTGTATTACTAGTATTAGCTCAGTAATAGTAGAACCAATGGCAATAGTAACGTACACATATCGAAAAATTGTGCTTAATGCCAAATAGTTTAAAAAGAGAGCATCTAACCTTGATGTGCGATGATAATTTTTTGTAGTCGGAAAAGGTTGCATTAAACCTTAGTGGATGTTGATTAAATTATTTGCTCTTACCTGCGATTAATTGTGCTGTGGAATTATGAAATCAGTAACACATTATATAAAATGTGGCCACACTAATAACATAATTTATTTAACTCACATCATCAAATTTCAACTATTGCCCTTTAGATACATTACTGTATAAGAATAAGGATCATTTTATTTTGCACTACCGTGGTAAGCCTTAACAGTGAGCAAGTTGTGAGATATATCAAAATAGTTATCTGCAGATAAATAGTAAAGAATTCTTTGTGCCGTTGGATAGATATTTTCAAAAAAGTGTTCTGCATAAAATCACGCCTCAGTGGAGCTGCCATTATATCGCAATGGTATTAATATCTATAGGAAGCCTGTAGTGCAGAATTATTCATCTAGTGCATTTTTAAAACTGTCGGTTGGTTTCCAAATTAAATTCAAAGCTTGAAACACAATAAAATAGTGCAGCACTTTAAACGCAATATATTAGTTTGAACCACATCGCTAAATATTTTATTTTAGCATATAGGCCTATATTGTAAGAGAAAGACAGACCACCTTTGTGTTGTACCTGCTGAGACAAGCGGTCATTGATGAAAAGTCACACTTATCTTTTATGGACAAGGTTTGCATATTTTAAGCCAATGAAGCCAGTCAGTTTAGGGTGGATTTTTCGAAAATGCATACTGAAAATAATAATTATAATATGCTAACCCTTTGTCTCTCATTTTAACAATTATTTACATTTACTGTCACGAGACTGTGGTTAATACAAAGTTTAGACACGGCAAGACTTTAGTGCTAAATGAGGTTTTTGTGAATTGCAGGTTTTCTAGTCTAGCCAGTCAGGATTGTCAGTACTCAGTGCTGTTACAATAGTATACGAAGCTCTCCAGTTTTCATAGTTTACTATACGCATGCTTGTATGTGAAAAAAGCAGCACGTTCCGATTCTGGACTGAGCTCTGACAGTCTAAGATCAACAATTTTTTCTAGAATGTGCTGCCAGTATATTTAATCTTGACCTAAAGTGAGAAGGATTACAGACTTAAACTCCATTGGAAAATTTTTTCCATTTGCAAACCCCAACAAAAATATTTCTAATTTCTGTTATGCCTTTTGATGACTGCTCTCTTAATCTTGCATGCGTGCTGTAAAGTTCATTAGTTTGTTAGTTTTGGTTACCCCTCATTAACGAAGATGGCGATACCTATTGCTGTTGATTTCTTCGTGAATGAGCATTCGTATAACTTATAACTCCAATTCTTGAATGACAAATCCGTGGACACTGGGGCATGGGAAAAAGGAATGTGGGGAACGATCCCATGATTAATAGCGTAGTGTTCTTCTCTCCTCCACCCTTTGTCACTTTGTCATTCTTCAAAGGTGAATGTGCCCTTCTCATAGAGTTGTTTCCAGCATTTCCTGTCACTTGTAAGATTATCCAGTTGTTCAAAATCAATGCCACAAAGTTTTAAGTATTTTACAACATGTAGTACAGCTCTACAGTACAATATACAGTCATACCTCGGTTTTCAACCATAATTCGTTCCTAAAAAGTGTTTGAAAACCGATTTGGTTGAGTACCGAATCATTTATTCCCATAAGAAATAATGTAAAAGCAAATAATCCGTTCTGTAAAAGCACCAACCGAACTGTAAAGTATTACTAAAACGAAATATAATAATGCAAAAATGCTTATTCAAACAATAGATGTGACATTATTGATAAGAAAAACATAATGGAATTCCTTAGAAAGAAAAACATAATTATTCCAGCATGAAAAAACCGTACGTGTTGGTAGCAGTGTGATGGTATACGTAAGCAAGAGCAGAAACACGTGACTGTGTGACTACTCTCGGGTGCGGTCGATTACCCTCGGCTCTACTCGGTTCGCCGCGCATGCGTTCATCACGTGCCTGGCGGTTGGTCGAGTACCGAAATTCTGGTCGAGAACGGAGACAATTTCAACTGGAATTTTCTGGTCGAAAACCAATTTGTATGAGTACGAAGAGGTTCGAAAACCGAGGTATGACTGTATTAGAGTTATGCAATAAAAATTCATTAACCGATTGGATCAATATCTTCATCAGCACTCCATTAAAACAACTTGTGTACCGAAAGATTTGAAAAACTTCGTGTTAGAAAATAACTTTGTTAAAAATAATTCTGATGACACTAAAATGGCGGGTAAATACGATCTACTCCAGAGTTTCAGATGTACCATAGTTACAAAGCTTGACTGTATGGTATGTGGTCAGGGTTAGATTGTGATCTTTTAGGGCTCCTAGGCTAATGAAATTATGGAGTAGACGAAGCCACCCTCTAATTTGCTTGCACTTGTCTGAAATATTTGTTACTTGTGATATATTCCAGTAACATTTGTGTAGGTGGGGTCCCCATATTTTAAATAAAGAGCTTCAATGAGTGGTTCTTATCTCAAATAAAGGACCTCAAAGAAGGGCCCTTTGTCTCAAATAAAAGGCCCCAAACAGGGATACTTTATCTCAAATGAGGAACACCACATTAAAATTGGATTATCAGACTTCCTGGCTTTCTTTTTTATAGTTAAAATTTTATTTTAAGTTATTTGAGTTATTCAGAAATGCAAAGTATGGACCCTCCAAGGCTTGACGGAGGCCCTAGGTTACAGCCTATAGTAGGCTGTTGGGTAATCCAGCCATGTATGTGACATGGTAACTTTTTTGAAACTGAGGTGTAATTGGTGAAAATGATGACATTTATCCTCTAGCTATTTATCTAAATAGTATTTGCATTTAAATGTAGCTGAACCAAATTTCTTCTTTTTATTTTTTAGAGGATTTTCTAAGATCCAGTCCTGCCGCACCATTATCGTAATAAGCACATCTTGCAGGTAAGTGCAGAAACACCACATTGTCCCAAACTGTTTTGAAAATTAAGACTTATCATTACAGGAAAATCATATGATTGTGTGGACATTAGTTGGAAATAAAATAGGCTATAAAATATTGAAAAACTACAATAGCTTTTTTATATCAAAGCTGAAATTAAATAATACTAAACATTCAAAGCTATGCCTGGCTCGGCTAATCCACCAAGTGACGCTTTTTTGTCACATTTTTGAGGCCGACAAATAGGCACAGTACCGTCCCAAGCATGATCATGAACTGCAGTGTTCGTCTGTCTGTGACACCATTGTGAGCTCATTTTCGTGACGTAACATCAGCGTCTTATAGGACTGTTCGCTTACATGTCTGCAAGATGCAAACATGTTTGACATGCAGGGAAGATAACTACCATTGCACAAATTGTGGTTAGTTTGTGACGTAAGTGATAGCTGTTTTCGGTTGTCGTTAATTAACTTTCAAGCTAATTATTGAAATATAAGAAGCATTTGTTAACTTTTATAGGCAAGAAAATATATATTTCGGCCGATAAATTAAAATGAGATTTAGTCTAATCAGTCCTGCCATTTTCCTTTAAAATAGACATAAAAAACTTGAGTAAGCGAGTAACAATTAAAATGCTTTTATTTTAAGTTTCAGAACTTTACTTTGTGCTCAGGAAGAGTCAGGTAGTCACGAGGTGTGATATCATTGCGAAGCAGCTTTGTTCCTGTTCCATCATGCCTAGGGAAAGTCAGGATGTTGACTCTTCCTCGATTTTCTTACTGGGTTTCGGACAGCCGTGTAAGCAAAAAGGCATCGACATACTAAACAGTCACCCGAGCAGTTTTATAAAGTTAACGATGGGACGGCTATCAGTTCATTCTGTGAGTTCGTGTTGTGCATGTAGCAAGATACTGAACTGTTAAATTCTGGTCTGCATTTCACTGTTATTATTACTTAATATATAGATATAGTTTTTTATTTTGTGTTTAGCTAGGTTTGTTTCGGTTTATTCGATACCAAAAAATTCACATTGAGAAATCAGAATCTGTATCGTTTTGTCAAACAGCCGCGCAAAGATGAAATTGCTTGAAAATGCGCAGCTGGATGCGTTGAACTTGGCATTGTCGATCGAGACAGAAAATTGCCGAATATACGGGCGGGTCGAAAGTTATTCCTGCAAAATGGCTGGTACAGATAAGAAACTGTTTAAAGCTCTACACCAAGATCCGGGAGTGAGCGACCTGCAAGCCCTGGCTCCCCCGCAAAGCATGATGTCTCATAGTCCCGGTACTTCAATGTACAGTCGAAGTTTTAGCTCCGACAACGAGGAGCAACCTCTGTGTGACGTCATCAGCAGAAAGACCCTCTTCTATCTGATCAGCACCCTGAACGCTTCGTTTCAACCCGACTACGACTTCAGCAATGCAAAGAGTTACGAGTTTAGCAAGGAACCGACGTTACAGTGGGTGATGAATACCGTCAACTCCAACTTGTATGCGGCAGCGGGGGAAGCTTTTAACACGTTGAAACCTCAATTGTGGGCAGCCATGGATGCAGAGATTGCTCTAGAGGACTGCGACATTTACAGCTACAATCCGGACCTGGAGTCCGACCCATACGGAGAGGAGGGTAATATTTGGTCCTTCAATTTTTTCTTCTACAACAAAAAGCTGAAGAGAATTTTGTTTTTCTCCTGCCGGGCTCTCAGCGTTTTAGCCGTGTCTGGAGAATCTGGATCAATGGATGATGATTTCGCAATGGAATATGACGACATCGAAGATATAGATTAGGACAGCGAGAAAATCTTCGATTTCCGGGAAACGTTGCTTGTCCACGTCTATACAGCTCTTGAACAAAGTACATCAAATATAAGTATATCTATAGATCTGTAAAAATAATTCTTAAAATGTAAAAAAGTGAAAAAAGTTTTAGATTGTATAGCCCTACGTATTTTAGACAAGTTATAATTTTTGCGCATAATTTTAGTTATACATTATTCTTAATTTAGTTCTATTCAACAATTTTTTACAATTATTTATATAATGAACTGTTATTTTCTTTCTAAATAACGTCTGTTGAATTTTATAAAATTTGAAATACCGATAATATTCAAGCTCGTGACATTGTCAATAAATTTACTTAGTTGTAAAGATAGTAGTAGTGGTAGAGATAAAGCTCTATAAGAGTATCTGCACTGCTTTATGTGCTGCAGCTCTAAGGAGAAAACTGAAAATCTTCTGATTATCAATATATCAACATGGTGTATTAGCATGAAATGGTAGTCAAATGGCTAAGGTGTCACTAATTTTATTCTATGCTTTCTTTGAAATTCATCGTAACTCCACGTGATGAATGCTCCTTTGCTTACGGGAGGGAAGCTGTTATCACTAGCGTGTCATTTGCATTAGAACATGGCCGTACAATACTGTAGCTGGCAAAATGTAAAGGGTATTTTACTTTTGGTATAAGGATCGTGCAGCGTTAAATCTTTGCTGTGTTTGCCGTGTTGCAGGAAGTATACTTAGATGTACAACTTCCTTTATGCATATTTGCCATGAAAGTCGTTAAAATGATAGTAATATATCCTGGCATTGATGTAATCTAAGGACGGTAATAGTAAGAACTGAATTTATTTTTGAAAATGTCACTTTGCGTACTTGGAAGATCTAAGGATGTTCATTAAATAAGTTCTGTGATTGCAATTACTGTAATTAAGTTCATTAAATAAGATCTGTAATTACTGCAAAACTTTACTTTAACTTTTTTTACATAACTGAATACATTTATCTTTTAACATGATTATATCCAGCTAAACAAATATTAAATATAATGTAAACATTAAGCTCTACATGTGCATGTGTTAATACAGCACAGTCTGAATGGCTGCAATCCCTGTAGTTAAACTTAAAGGTAAATTCTTCCAACACCTACCAAATCTCAGGTTACAGTTGTTAAGGTAGTGTGTATTATGCGTTTTCTTACTCGAACGTTTAACTTTTGATTCACGAGTTTACCAGAGGTAAGATTAAACTGCCATGACAAAATACGCATCTTAAAATGAAGGATTCTCTGAAAAATTAAGTGTTAACTCTTTAAATTTTTTTCGTTGATGCTTAAAGGTTGATAAAATTTGTATAGTAAATTGGTTTTAAATGTTACTTTTATGCCAGAAGCTGGAATATTTAATGTTGCTGGCATTATAAGTTTCCACGGACACAAAATTTAAGTGTAAATTTGTAATGCCGACTGTTCAGTTTTTGTTGAGGCTACAGTTGCAGTTTTTACATAGGTAAACAAGCCCAAGTTGATATTTTCATTTTGTGTATGTAAATCTTACAAGGTAGCCATTTTGTCAAACGCATACTTTTTGGGGTTTGCAACTACAATATAACCCGTTTATTACGAGTTTCAAGGGACCGTGAAAATTTGTTTGTTATAAGCAGGATCTCGTAAAACAACACAACTTTATCAAAAACTTTTACATTAAAAAGTTAAAATGATGCCATATGTTTCGACTAGTTGCTGCTGTCATCATCAGTGCTAAATTTACAAACATACAACCAGTACTACTATAAATTAGTACTTATTAGTATAAACTGGTTGTATGTTTGTAAATTTACGACTGATGGTGACAGCAGCAGCTAGTCGAAATGTCTGGCATGGTTTTCACTTTTTAACGTAAAATTTTTTCATAAAGTTGTGTTTTCTTAACTACAAATGTTTTTGTGCCTGTAAGAAAATTGACAAGGTTTAAAGGCATTATTTAAGCCTAAAATTTGACGGCACTTTCAAATTTGCTGGTATTAGCCAGAGGCTCCTTATAACAGGCCTCCTTATAAGTGGATTACTGTAAGTAAGATACTTTACATGTATTGCTAATTTTGTACTGTGAGCGTGCACTTAGACTAGTATTAATTAGTAAAATTGTAGCACCAATTACATTAGCGTGTTAGGTTAGGATTCTGTTACCTTTGTAGCCACAGTGCTTAAAAGTGATAAACGTTTTCATAAAATTTCTTTGCAAGTGTCTACACTTTTCACTACAATTTAAAAATGATAAAAGGCAGTACAGAGAGAGACCTGTACACAAAGATTAATAATAAATTTATTAATTCAAGGCTGTATAGACTATTGATTGTATAGATAAAAATTGTACATAATACTATAAAATATTAATCTCTATAACCCAGTTTTCAGTTATCATTACTTATGTCTATTGATATGTAAAAATAAGTTTTTAGTGTGTACATAGATGTTATTATTAGTTTACAGATAGGATTGTTCTGTGATTTTATGCTTAACTAGTTAGCAATAAGTCCCTATGTCACATTGCTACACATTTATAGAGATCCCGCATTTTAAGCACTGTAAATTTAATACAGTATGTATATGTATTTTAACGTGTTATTGTCTTTTTTATTGTTTTTCTGTTCTGCGGGTAATTTCAAACCCAAAAGTTACTTCACATGGCTACTTTTCTGAACACCTATTTATTAAGACTGGCAACAATAATTGTTTTATCAACTATATATTGACTATACAGTATACATTGCTACAGCGTACAAAATCAACTTTTACATAGGAATTTTATTTTGCATACTTTTGTAGAAATAAATTTGCATACATTTACAAAACTATAGCAGCTGACAATAATAAAGTACCGAATCCTGTCCTGACATGTTTATCTTAGATCCAAGGACATTTTCAAAACTGACTTAAATAATAAACAATATGCATTCGGAATGTTAACGTAAACCTATTAATCTGAACACGTCAGTCTCTATGCAGTATTTTTATTACAGGATATACGAACTAGTCGATTACAGAATTAGCGAAATCATTTCATACAAGGTATTTCAATGGTTTCGTTATTTTTAAACAGTCAGGGGCACTGCAAGTTGAACGTTTTCTCTCTTCTTTACCAGCGACAAACTTGCATAATACATAATAGAAAGAACTGAATATATACAACAGTGGTATGGGCTGCTACAAACATTACTAAACAACGATAATACAAACTGATAACTTCTGCAAAAACTGGAAAACAAATTAGTGTATCTTAGGGACTTTTACTATATGCAGTGCCAGAAACTATAGGAAAAGCACAAGAGCAAAAATCACATTTGTCAGAAATTTCAACTCTGAATAATCACTGTATAAGGGCATGTTCAGATGTAACGACTTCTCTCGCAACTTCTCTCTGAGAGTAAAGTCGCACGTGTGAAAGGCAAGGCAACTTCTCTCGCAAGTTAAATCTCGCCGAGTTTGCAATAAATTGCGAGAGAAGTTGCCAAGCTGTTCACAAGTGCGACTTTTACTCTCGGAGAAAAGTCTCTACGTCTGAATGTGTCATAAAACTTAAAAAAAACGATCGTTTGTTAAGAATCGTCCCTCATTTCACCAGTTATGCTACATGTTTTCACGTCATTACAGGTTCGTGTGGATTGTACGCTTTTTTAATGATGTAAACTCGCCGACTGGACAGAGTAACTACATACATGAATTTATCAAATATAACTGAAAAAAAAACAAAAAACGTAGAATTAGTTCCAATCTTTAAAACTCAAAAATCTATAAATCAATATTTAGTAACTGGAGAATTCTATAAGACGTAGTAGTGGTAGTGGTAATGGTGGTAGTGGTAGTGGTAGTGGTAGTAGTAGTAGTTGTTGTAGTAGTAGTAGTAGTAGTAGTAGTAGTAGTAGTAGTAGTAGTAGTAGTAGTAGTAGTAGTAGTAGTAGTAGTAGTAGCAGTAGCAGCAGCAGTAAAGTTTGTTCTCCAAATTTCGTATAACAACCAGTTTAAATGTTACATAACAATTATTGCATTTTCAGAAATACGTTTGGAACATATTTGCGATTCCGTGACGTATACCGCATGAAATCTGCACATTGCAGATTTTTTCTTTATAAATTATAAACGTAATTATAAACACTTAACGAACTATTTTCTATTAACCCATATTATAGATTGTTCAAATTTAAAAATACACATCCAAGTACAAAGAAAACATTCCATGAGTTTGTATATACCATCAAAATAACACAGGCAGGAAATTAAAAAAAGACCCTATTTTGGAGGCTCCTTTTTGTCAGGGGAAGCGTGCCGGGAGATTAAAATCGGCTTAACACAAGGTGATTAGAATCAGTGAGGGGGGGACATTCAGCATTCATTTCACTCTGTCAGCACTGCTGATACTGATTTAACTCTTCAGTTAAACTCCAGCTTTTTGCATATCTGACCGAGATGTACCAAATTTGGAAAGCAGGTAATATCTTCTAGCTCATGTCGGATACAGAATCGAATTAATTAAAAAAAACGTTGTGTTACTACGTTAAAGTTCAAGTCAAGCACTGTATGTGTCTACCATTTTCAACGAAAACTACACTAACATGTTTTCTCTTGGTTCCAGCACTCAACAAATTCTGAATTAGTTACTTTGCATAAAATAGCTCTGTGCGGTCATTGTACACTTATTTGTCTTTAAGGGAATTCCAGGTACCGTAATCCAGAGGATTAAGTCAAATTAAGAGGCAACAAATTTTTATCAATGCTTTATTTGCTGTGGTGATGGCCATGATGCGAACTAGTTGATTTCTTTATTCTTTTGCTGCCATCTATTGAGTGCTTTATACAAAAATGCCACTGTTTTTCACTTGATGGCTGATATTATTCCAGTATTTAATTTTTTATCATACAAAAGATTTTTTAGCCATAGTGTAAAAACCACTGAAACTTGTATCTTTCACAGCCAAAAGCTAATGTAGTGTAATATCATGCTGTGAAATTTCAACTTTGTAGGATACTTGCTTTTAATACTACCGCAGTCTAAACTTTGGACCATTTTTTCTGTGCCACCAGATTTGTGTCACGGTTTGGCCTAGGTCCCGCAAGAAAAATGCTGGTCTGGTCCGCGTCTGGTGCATCCCTACTATTTATTAGTGAATCTACATTACCGAATGCCATTTACTATGCGTTAATGGTGATGCACATGACTATTCAAACACTGGGACGGGATTAATTAGTATTCAAAATCCATATCTGGACTGAAGTTCCTATCTGCACCAGGACATTGGCAAATTAATTAATGCTCCCTATAATGAACAATTTTTTCTTTATTGACACAGCAAATTCATATCAAATCTGAATCTTAGCTAAAAAATCAACTAAGAAAAACATAAACCCACCAAATCTGTCCAATCAAGTGTTCTTTTATAGATAAAAAGGCAACATTAATATGTTTTCATTTTTGCTCTCAATTAAAGGAAAACCGGATGATTGTGTAAACATTAGTTCAGAATAAAGAATGCTTTAATATACTGAAAACTACAAAAGCTTTTTAAATCAAAGCTTAGATTAAATAATAATTACCTCGGATACTCAAATTTTGTTAAACTTTCAAAGCTACGCGCGGCTCAGTGAATCTACTAAGATTGGCAGCGGCGCCTTTCTGTTAATTTCGCGCGGCCGACAAATAGAAGGCGGTATCGTGATAGCCATGATCATGAACTGTTGTGTTAGTTTCTGACGCCATATGATGTAAAGCCTATTTTTCGTGAAATCACGCATTTACTGCAACACTTATGCAAATGTTCTTGATGTGCAAGGGAAGATGGCTGCCAATGCACAAACTGTGGTTAGTTTCTGGCGTAAGCAATAGCCGTGTTCGGTTGCCGTTAATTAACTTTCTAAGCTAATTATTCACATATAATGAACAAATGTTAACTTTTATAGGCAAGAAAATGGATATTTTGGACAGTAAATTAAAATGAGATTGAGTCTAAACAATCGTCCGGTTTTCCTTTAAGGAAATAAATACCTGTCAGTCTTTTAAACTGCTGATTTGAGTCCGTGGATAAGTCTGATCTATTGCAAACTTGTATCATGGACATGATTTTATTTGCTGTGACCTCGTCATTCTGAAGCTCACCAGAAGACTGAAAGCACACAAATGACAAAAATCGTTGTCACATTTCCGTTTTCAAACACCTTCAGGATCACACCATTCAAAATAGGTCTTATAAGACCTATGACTTTTCTGTTACTGTATGAGCACAGACATAACTAAACGATTACAAATTAGGTATTCTTGTATACAGGAGAATACCGGCTATTCAGTAATTTGTTTCTTTAAACGTTTATAAGTGATTTATTTGGATAAAATTTTTTTTTTATTTATTAAATATATCCACAATGATCATTACAGCATTGTACATAAAAGTATTTAATAATATATTTATTATTATGTGTACAAAATTAAGAAAACCATGCCTTCTTCAGGCACTCCAACTTAGCTTATTGAGTAGCTTAGTCTGGTGTACACTTGTGTGATTGTACACACTATTTTATTGATCACCTGCTTGCTACAATCCTAGCTGTGCAGTGTTCTGCTGCTATTCCAGGAAAAACTAACCGATCAACAAAGGACAAATTAAGGTTGTTTCATCTTTTAACAGGAATTTTCCTTTAAAAATAGAGTAGACTATAGGCCAAAGTGTATCACAGTGTTGTGTATGGATAGTTGAAATTTTCTGCATTAGTCGATTTCACACAAGTGATACTGTACTTTGTTACAGTGCAAACACTACAGTTACTGAAAGCTTTTTTCAATTTGTTTGTCAAAAATCGATTTTTAATTTGTGTAAGGTAAACAAATGCATTTCATATATAATTTTGCATGAAAATCCATTGCGTGAGAAACCTACAAAGACTATCAAAATATAATGTAATTGCTGCTTAGTGAGACCCATGCAAAATGCAGCAAACCTTTACTGTCCTGAAGGAGTTGAACATAAACTGACAGTTTTGCTGTTACAATTATGCAAAAATAAATGACAAAACCTGGCTCTCATGGTGAAAGTATTTAACTCAGTCAGTTGTCGTATAAATTTATGAATTTTATTTTTGCATCATGATATTCTAAGCTTTCAGATTAGCACTGTGCGTGAACATGCCATTTAATGTTAACTGTGATTTAACTTACAAAAATATCAAGAGCAAAATATAAAGCAAGTAACAACACCGTTGCTATTAAAATATTATGCTGAAATGGAATTATTAGACATACATATTAAACTTACAGCAGTATGCAATTTCAAGAGAAAACATAATTTACCATAAATTCCAATTACGAGAGTTTATAAATAACAGTAATTCATAATAAAACCAGGAATCCTTACTGAAATAACAGCACCATTCTCATTGATCACAAGACTTCCAAGAAGGTCAGGAATTCTTTCTTGTATTTGCATCATCTTCTTCAGATGTTCATGTATGCAAAGAAATACAGTTCAATCTGGCCAATACCTGCATTATGCAAACATTATTTCCATGGTAAATGTGAATAGTAAGCTAATACAGTACCTGTACTTACATATTTATCAGCGGTGGCTCATGTATAGGCACTGCGGAACTGCAGCACCCTCTATTTTCACTCGAGATTATCGCTAATATTCAATATAATGAGTCTTCACTTCTTTAATTCTTTCTTTACACTTGTACATTATATAATTCTTAAGCTTAATGTCAGTAGCCATCTCCTAGTTCATGACAATAGAAAAACCCTTGTGTGATACAGTACGCTTTACAGTTCCAGCGACACAGTGTTTGGCTGTTGTGTGCATGCAGCCAGGTGCACATGTCCAAGATAAGAAGCCGCACACTGCCGACTCTGTTGTGTGCATGCAGCCAGGTGCACATGTCCAAGATAAGAAGCCGCACACTGCCGACTCTGTTGTGTGCATGCAGCCAGGTGCACATGTCCAAGATCAGAAGCCGCACACTGCCGACTCTGTTGTGTGCATGCAGCCAGGTGCACATGTCCAAGATCAGAAGCCGCACACTGCCGACTCTGTTGTGTGCATGCAGCCAGATGCACATGTCCAAGATCAGAAGCCGCACACTGCCGACTCTGTTGTGTGCATGCAGCCAGGTGCACATGTCCAAGATCAGAAGCCGCACACTGCCGACTCTGTTGTGTGCATGCAGCCAGATGCACATGTCCAAGATAAGAAGCTGCACACTAGAAGCTGCACACTGCCGACCCTGTTGTGCATGTGTAAGGTAGTGCGACTTTTTGACTAAATTTTCTTTTTACATGTTTGTTTCATTTTATACAGAATTGAGACAAAGGCTAAAGATTTTTTTAAAGCACCACCCCATGGATTTTAACTATAAGCTGTCACTGATATTTCCAAACTGCCTTTATAGAAATCCTGTTTCCTGTTCAATACATACACTATGATATGAACACAACAAATCATTGGCTAACCTATGCCCACATGTGACGTTTCATCCAAGTCTGGAAGCTTTTTCTGGACAAGCTAATCCACCGAAACTAAATACACAAGTTTTTAGTTATGTGATCTTTCTTTTATATTAACTTGCATGGAATATGTGATACTTATTAGAAGATATTAAAGTCTCCATCATTATATGATTTACCTTCATAATTTCTTTTGTTGAATTCATCTTTATTTTGATTCCTTAAAAGTAATTACTATTTTGTTTTGTTTTATTTCTGGATATACAAATGGAAGCTTATTCATTAGAGAATCCACCATTATATCTTATCTTGTTATTTTCTTCTGTTTATATTCATCTTTACTTCGAGGTCTCACATACTAATTTTTCTTTGCTGTTTCTGCTTACTGAATAAAAACTTAAATATTATCTAAGATTTCATTTGCTTCCAAGTTGTGGAATTATGTATTTCAGTAAAACGTTATTCCAAAGTACAGCAGGATAAATACTATAACTACATTATAGTACATATTCTTATTCAATATAAAAGTAAAAAATACATTAAAATAACATCAAAATTAATTAAAAAAATTATACTGATGTAGACTACTTAGGTGATCTCTGTTTTTTCGCCGCCCGTCTCTATTTTCATTTGGTAAGCAATAATTATGTAAATTAAAATGTATTTTATTACGTAAAACAAAAAGCAAATAGTTCGTTGAATTTAATTCAATTAATACTTTTAATAATAATAGTATTGAAAAATTATGACTATACTCTCCGCAGCACAGATAACACTACGAAATAATTTATTGTTGGTCTATTGCTTCTGTACTTTCTAATATTTAATAACCTACTATGAAAATCACTAAAACTAAATAATATATTATAGACGGACACAAACATTACAATAACAATAAATTACTTACGAAGCACGTGACGACAAGAGAAATTAATAGGAGCAATCTTCACAAAATCGCTGGCATGTCTAGTGGGCAATTATATCCATAGTGATAACCTATCAATAAGGCGGCAACTTTTTCGTAAAGTTACTGGGCCATCTCATCTTAATGGAACTGTAATGGTAACTAAAGCTGTAAGGTTGGACAAGCTCGTGTTGCGCCACCAATCTTCTTGAATTAATAAGTCATCAAACCAAAGCGACTCTTGAAAGAGTTTACACTGAGAGAATACATTGCTTCCTCCATTAAGTGTTTTGAGCTCATTAATAATTATAACCCCTTGTCTCCATCGGCATTTTCTAATATTTAGTCTAGACCTTCTTGTCACTAATTTCCTGGAGTGATTTCTTGTTGTGCTATTAACCCTAACAGTAAAACGTCTTAACATTTCAGATCCTCAAGTCCATTCATAATTTAAAAAACACTCAATTGAATATGCTCTAGGAGAAGTAATAAAATTTACATGTTAGCATTTATATATTAAATGTGCAAAACTACAGGACACTCACTCAAATTTATAGGTAGTTTTCACACTTTCTGGCTATCTAATATCTTTAACCATGATTATAAGCTACCCATGCCTGCATGCTTTAATGCAGGTGTGATCTCACAAACTTTTATATGGTTTTCCTATTACATCATACACAGCAATTTTATTACAGCTATTGTTAATTGTTGTTGATTACTTAATGTTGTTATTGTTGTGTGTTGTTGTTGATGATGATGATGTTGTTTAATTATAGGACACTCTTCCTTGAGCTGCATGATGAGCTGACAAAACTCTCTAAAGCTCTGAATTCACATGATAAAACTTCTCTGTGACAAGGTGTCTTTGTCACCATTGCTATTGTTATAACTGCCGTTGTTGCTGTTAAGTACAGAAACAATGGTTAACATAGATCAGAAAATTCACTACATCAGTTTTGCAGAATCAATAAAGAGTATTAGAGACACACGCGTGCTGAAATCTTGAGAGATATGATTCAAGTTAATCAAACTAGATGGCAAGAAATTCACTGAGCACAGACAATGGAATCAGCTCTTCTGATTTCAGAAAGAAATAGTGCAAAATTATGACAATAAATTATATTATTGATTTTCGTATAGTTATTATTATTTATTTCTAGCAAACGTTTTGCTTAATAACTCGTTACTTGACCATTATACTTTTTTCCTGACTTCGTATTTCCAAGGTACATATTGTTTTTATTTATTTTAAATGTTTTCTTCACTTGCTTACTTGCACTTTTAACCTCTTGCCAATCCTTACGTTTTCTTTTAAAGTGCTTGTGACACATTTTCTGACATCTTCATACTCGTATTGTTTCTCAATTTTTACATATTGTTATACTGTTATACTATCATGATTCGGATTTGTCAATAATTGCAAAATAATTGTCAATTAAGGATTTAAACTTCACCGTTGTTAACGCCTACTATGGCAGGCAGGAACATAGGACATGTGTAACTAATTATTGTTTTTACACTGCAAACTGTGTATTTTGACGAAATAAGTTAAAAATGTCTATGTCTACTGTACCAGATGTCTTGGAGATTTTCAGTCTGACAATGATCCCTTACTCTGAAGGCTTTCACACTAAAATCAATAATTAAGGTCAAGCCGTCTTCTCGATTCTTTTATGTTATAAAACTTGGCACGCTTCATCTGTTGATCCCACACACTCCTATCAGCCGTAGCAGCCCACGATGTATCATCCTTAAATGTAGAGTTGTATTTGCCGAAATTCATGTACTGAACGCTTTCTCACTCCAGGGTCATAGATGCACATGTAGACGTGCTCATAGATGTTTTAATGCAATTTTTTGCAGTTTGGGTTTATGATTTCTTAAAGATTTCCGATGCCAAACATTTTGCATCTTATATCAGATTAGAAATTTTCTGTGTAATTTCAAATTTTCAATTAGCATAGTTCTTTCATTTTCAATTTATTTTGTCTGCAATGGGAAATGGTAACGCGCAAGTTTTTCCAATTGCCGATTGTCTGAGTCTCACAAATTACTACGCATACACGGAAAATATAGATGAGTAGATGTAATATCTAGTGTGTTGGTGTTACTTCCTGATGCTGAGTACTGCTACTAGATTCAGGTTTGGTGACCTTTTTAAAGAACTAGCGTTTACTGTTTTACAACTGTTGCTGTTTTAAATACTTGATCTACCAGCGTACCACAGAGCCTTTCGAAGCTTACTCATTCTGTATGTGGGGGACCTATTCGTGTGAAGTGCTGAGTTCTCACCGCCTTGTAATAACTTATAATGTTTCATCTTTCTTGTCAATAGTTGTCACCACTGATCCCATCATAATTTATTACTAGCACTGTATAATGGTGTAGAAGTTATTTACTTGTTTTTGTAAAAATGTGGATGTAGGAACTTGGAGTTGACATCAGTAATGAGCAGACCACGATCCCGCAGACTAAGATCTGCAAGATTTTTTGTGGATCAGATCGTATTGCGGATTTACCATATTGAAAATTAGCAAATATGCAGATCGGATCTTTGCAGATTTTAATTTCATTACTATTAATCCGCGCTAGATAACAATGTGCACATTGCAGGAAGAAAATGACAGACTGACACTCATCACAAGCTACCAGATTGAACAACAATCAAACAGAAATATTAATTAGCTTCATTAATCATTAAATGAATGTACTACTGTACTAGTAATAGCAGGAGCAGCAGTAGTAGTAAGATATTTTTTGCTGTTAAAAATACTAATCTTAAAATAATAAAATAACATGAGATAGAGAATGTTCTAATATTCCTTCTTAGAGATGAAATTAATCAATGAAAATCAAACAAACCAGGTAAACACACCTGCAACAGGGTGCAGTTTCCACTGATTTAAAATATTTTTGTTTATGCAAACAAAGGTTAGCAAACATGCAGATTATTATGCGTATTTGAATTAAAATAACCATGCAAGCAAAACGCGCATCATCGTTTCAGTGCTGCTATACTTTAAAAAAAACATGGTATATCCCAACTTTAAAAAAAACGTGGTATATCCCACCTATTGATGCCTTGCATTCCTATGTAGGCCAGTACAATTAATAAGGTTAGTCAATGTAATGTCAGACCTGTTTGTTTTTTAGTAAACTTCTACTAACCACTTCAGAATCTGAAAATACATGTGTATAAAATAAATATATGTGATATGCGTGCATATTCTTCTTTTTCGTGAATATAGCCATCCATGTTAATAGAGAAACTAAATCTTAAAACTTTATGCTGAAGTGTGTTAATTGTTTTTCGTTAAATAAGAAAGCAGTAATTTAATAGTTCAGTTTAAGACTGAATTCCGTGAAGAGATTCCTCACGAAAATGCAACATGCAGTATTTCTATCATGCGAGAAGATTCCTTACGAGGAGGATGCATAACTTTTAGCTGGCAGCAGAATTCCACATAAGGAGGACGCATAGCTTTTAGCTGGCAGCAGAATTCCGCACAAGGAATTGCACAAGGAATTTTGCTGCATGTCCTCACTGTGAAATTGTTTATTGTCTATAACAGTCTTAGAAATCTCCTAGAAATGTAAAACTTCATCTGATGTGTTTCTAAAATAAAACGGCTCTGTGCCTGCCTACCGCTAATTCCTGTAACAAAATCTTTTGCTGTATTGATTTTCCATGATGTTATTTTGTAAAATAACTGAAGAAGAATATCGTTTCTCTGGATGAATTATCGGCATAAATACAATTGACAAAGTTTCAGCAAATATAAGCTATTATATAGTAAGAGTTATTCTCATTGTAATTATTTTCATTTATGAAGTTTAACCGTTTCACTTTACTATAGTTTTCTGAGGCACTAACACTTTAAACATGAGTACTGCATACCTGGAAAAGAGGCCGTTGAAACGACCAAGGTTAGGACCACCTGATGTCTATCCACAGGGTCCTAACCAGAAAGAGGTAATACATTACTTTACATCAGCGTTACGTTTTTGTTTTTGGGACATTTTTGTGTTGATTGCATTATTTTAGTGACTGAAAAATTAATAGTAGCTTCTGTTGAGAAGTTCTATTTTGCATACCTGCAAATTTAAAATTTCTTACTGCTTTTGAGAGAAAAATACTACCTGCTTTGTTTGTCAGAAAATTTTGTTTGTTATAAGAAAGTTTGTTTATCCCCGTAAAATTTTAGATATTATTGCATTGCAGCTTAAGTTGTAACTGGAATATTTTACTATAAGCAATCATCTTGCTTACATCAACTGAACTGGATGTAATTATGATGTTTTTGACTGTTTTGACATGTCTGTAACTAAATCATCATAATTCATAGTTTTATACACGACACTTTATATCAATGTTGTGTTTAGGATGACATGACAACTGACCATGTTAAGTCTGGATTCTCTAATAAAGTGCCATTCACTGAATCAGAGGTAGGAACATTTTTCTTGTAATCCTATTCTTACTCAGCCCTGTTTTGCTTAGTGCTTTTATTTTTAAGTACCTTATTACAATAGCTTAAAGTTTACAACTCTACGAAAACTTGCTACAAAAAATCGTAATAACTTATCTTCATTTTGTACTCGTTGTTATTACTGCCACAATTTTTTCTTTCCTTCAGCTGTGTCCATTTGGAATAAGCTTACTTCTTATATACAATTATCAACCTCGATCAGTAGCTTTAAGCATTATTTAAAGAATTACATCAGTTTCGCAAACAGACCCAAATACTTAATTTATTGTAAAATTCCGTACTGTATCCACCATATTCACCTAAGAATCGGTTTTTCTCAATTTAATTATCATTTAAACACGCATGGTTGTAAAGATTCTAGTGGTAAAAATGTTTTTGTGGTTATTATGTTGAATCTGTTACCCATTATTTGTTCGAATGCCGTTTATATGCTGTAAGTAGAGAGCAATTCATGCACAAGTCATCAGATTTGTACTTAAATAATATTATTCCATTTGACATTATTGTTTTGGATACTGAATCTCTAATTAGTACTCTTAAATGGTAGTACCCTTTTAAACAATGATCAAAAATAGTTATATCTGATATTATTCAAACATATATAAAAAATACTCGTCGATTTGCTCATTAGTGTGGTACATTTTATGTTTTTGCTTATTAGTACGTTGCATTGTACTAATGTATGTATTTCATTGTATATTAACCTATTTCTATGTTTCATCTGCAATAGCTACTCCACCTGTATACCATTTCTTCTTCCTCGGGCCTCTTTATCAGTGGTCACTGTGGCCAAATATTTTATTTTTTTGTCTTTGACAATAATAAAAATACGGTAATATAAAAAATATTCTACAAAAACCATGTTTCTATGTATAAACTGTATTTCTACGCATGTGTGCTTTTCAGTATGCATCTGCACGCGACTTATTTAACCCCGGCGAATTCAGCACCGTCTATAGTCAAATGATGCAAATGATCACCAAAAAACAAGAGATCAACACATTGCCGGACACGGGCAAGAAGCGGCCGCAGGTGAACACGAAGAACAACTTTGTGCCGGTGACAAGCAAAACCGCAAATTGGAACAAAGTTATTGATTGGTTAAAAGATCTTGCCGGTAGCAAATCTCTCAATGTGTTGTCAAAGAAGGTATGCTACTTTACAGTTGTTGAGAATTCCAAGTATTGTTTAGCTTCTGAACCTGAACCAGATATTATTTGCACGGTCGCTTTTTCTCCAAAAACTAGGGTACTGCAATTTCAGAAGCAAGAAATGAGGTTTGCAAGACGATTGGTAATGGTTCAACCAATCAGAATGAATTTTATTAGAGGTTCATTATTTCCTAGTGAATGTTTCTAACTCTTTCAGGACCGTATCACTCAAAATAGATCTTATAAGACCTATGACTTTTCTGCTACTGTATGAGCACAGACATAACTAAATGATTAAAAATTAGGTAGTGTTGTATTCAAGAGAATCGCAACTAAATGATTACAAATTAGGTACTGTTGTATTCAGGAGAATCTCGTCTATCCAATCATGCTATTTATTTAAACATTTACAATTGTTTTAATTGAATAAAACAGAGAAAAACACTATTTTTAGGCACTCTAACTTAGCTTATGGAGTAACTTAGTCTGGTGCTCACTTGCGTGATCGTACACACTATTTTATTGATCTCCTGTTTGCTACAACCCTAGCTGTGCAGTGTTCCGCTGCTATTCCAGGAAAAACCAACGGACAATCCAAGGACAAATTAAAGTCGTTTCATTTTTTAACAGGAATTGCTCCTTGAAAATAGAGTAGACTTGAGGTCAAAGTGTATCAGTGTGCTGTGTCTGGATAGTTGAAATTTTCTGTATTAGCTGATTTCACACAAGTGATACTGCACTTTGTTACAATGCAAACACTGCAGTTACTGAAAGCTTTTTTTCAGTTTATACGTCAAAAATTAATTTTTAATTTGTCTGAGGTAAGCAAATGCTTTTAAAATATAGTTTTGCACGAAAGTTCATTGTGCGAGGATTAGAAACCTACAAAAATGATCAAATATAACGTAATCACTACTTAGTGAGAGCAGTTTTTCATGAACCCTTGCAGAATGCGACAAATGCTTACGGTCCTGAATGAGCTAATGTGGACAAGATGCGTGACTCAGCGTTGGAAAAAAGTCACAAGTTGACTCAGTCACAAGTTGGAAAAACTACTCTCCAACTTCAATGACGTTATTACCTAGTACAGTCAACCCTCGTTAAACCGGACTAATTGGGGGGGGGGTGTCCGGTTTAGCCAATTGTCCAATTTATCCGATATGCCTATATATGGTCTGTATTATACAGGAATAATCACCTTAATAAGGCCTATATACATTGCACTATATACTGTGCACTATATACTATACTGTGTATTACTTAAAATAGTTAACCTGTGAGGATAAAGAAATTATTGTTCAGTTGGTAGGCCGTGTTGTGTTTAGCGCTCCGGCTCGGACGGAAATCGGTCAGTTTCCTTTGCCACGGATGACGTCCGTCTCATCCGATATCCAGGCTAACGGGGTCCGGTTTAACGAGGGTCGACTGTATTCATTAAAAACGAATTGGATCTTGTTTTTCAATAATGGCATTTTTGCACGTTTTAGGTACCGATACTTAACAAGAAGTCAGAAATGTTTGCCAATCTCTATGAATACCAAGTTCCTATGCTTCGTGCTACTTGGTTTATCAAGATGACATCTGCCTACAATGTGGCTTTAAATGAAGCTAAAATTAAGAAGAAACAGGCCACTGATCCTTCCCAGGGTAGGGAGTTTTATCACAGTTATTTAGCGTTTTTTTACTGTTGCTAATTTTTTATTTTGATATTCCAGTTTTAACTAGTTTGTATTTTCCAGAATGGACGCAGTCGCTTATTAAATTCATGACAGAACAACTGAATAAGATACAAGAATTTTACAATAACCAGCCTCAGACATCGAGCCTAGTCAGCACCGTCTCGTCCGTCATGCCTGACGTTGATCAAGCGATGAAACTTTGGCAGTATTGCCACAGGTTGACCAGATATATGAATGAGGTAAAAAAACTATCTATGTGTGTGCTTGCATAACAAAATCGTCCAAAAGTTGGCAGTTAAGCTTTTCTAGATATGCCTATGGGCTAGCCCATGTACGATGCGTCCTACTTGGCCTAGCCAAAATGTATGCCAATTGTCCTACTTTGTCCTAATCGGTGCCCAACAATTGTATTTCAACATGTTGTTTAACGTTGTACAATTGTTGTAAATAAGTAATTGCATCATGATGTTTTAATCAATCGTTCTTTGCTTTTATTTATCTCAAACTAGGAACTACAGTGAAGATCAACAAAATACTAATAATATGCTTTTCGTGAATTTCCTTTAGATACAAAAAAACCTTCGGTCTAATAGCTTTAAAACACCCAGACTTTAAGAGCAAACAAAAGATAGGTAGAACTTTTACAAGTTCGTGACATGATGCGGAAGAGCACTGTGCCATTTTCAAGTTCGCAACAACACCCAGTTCAGCTTTATTATGTTCTGTGTTTACTGTTAGACTTTTGCTTATTTACTGCAATACCGTGATTATAATGGCTAAACTTTGTATTACTCTGTCATTTTCTATAATTCAATAATCTGTTGTTCTGATTACAGGAAGGTCTGATAGAAAGGCAGGATTTTTTGCAATGGATCTTGGACTTGCTAGACACTGATGACAACATGCTGCGATTTCTACTGCCATTAGCATTCCAGGTTTGAAATAATTATTGATTTTGTTTGAAAATCGGATTTATGGCCGCTTGGCTTATACGGTTTTTCGTCAAAAGCTAGCGTTCAGCCAGAATGGCAAAAAAAATATCAAGTGGCGAAATTCATCCGTAGGGCTGTACCCTGGCCTGCTTTCAGTATATCGTAACTAATGTAACATAAATTTGGCTAAAAAATTAGCTTGAAAAGTCAGGAGTGAGAACTGGCCCTGCAATATATTGCAATATTTTTTGATGTTGCGATGTGTATTGCGATATATTGCCAATCTTAAGATGAAGCAAAGTACATTAAGTCCCTGCTTAAACAATAAACACTGTAGCAGAGTCAGAGCCAAGCGCTGGGCGACCTTGGGAATTGTATCTAGTCTGGTTACTATAGCAACAGGTTGCAGACAAAATCCCTTGCATGCAGTTTGCTGCCAGGTCTCGCTTGATACAAACGCCAAACGACTAGCATTTTGTGGTCAGTCAGGAAGCAAAAACGTGCACTGTACTTGTATAATAATTGCACTGTTTATGTTACTAGTGCATTTTTAGAACAGAATAACACAATATGTGCTGTTTTAATGCATCAAATTAGGTAAAAAAGTTGTTGATAAAATAAAAATAAGTTTCCAGCAAAACAAAAAAATCGTCATTAAAAGGAAACAATACGTCAGTGTCGTTAAAACGAAACGTCGCTAAACAGGGATCATATTTAAATAAGTAGGTCACATTTCTGATCACTGTAACACCTTTCTCAATTAAATATGACTGATCTTAGGCCATTGCAAACTTTCCTAATATGCAAGATACATTTCATATAACTCTAATTGCATAAGGAACTAAAATGGCTTCTTTGCACGCCTGCCAAATTACCATGACAACGTTTGGTATGGTATTATGTTTGTGACAATCAACTCATTCCACCGTTGAAACCATGACAACAAATATACCCAAATATGGTTTACTAAGCGGTTTTTTGAAATATTTTACTGCCATTATCTACGAGGTTTGCGCAAAGTGATCTTTTGTTTGAGCGACGCAGTGTTATATGTGCAAATCTTGGAAAGTAAATACAATACAAATTGTCATTGCAGCAAATTTAGCATTATTTTTCCATTTGCTGTTAATTTCGCAATGGCGTTAGTTTATGAGAATGCTTCATCTTTGCTTATCAATGTCGATTTTATTGACAAAGTTCAAATTGCTGTTGATATTTTCCTGCTGGCATTAGGAGTTGTAATTATTATTACAAATGGCATTGTCATCCTAACTGTTATAAAATCCTATACGTTGCACACACCTCTGTATTACATGTTATGCAATTTATCCACTGCAGACATATTCGTGGGAGTAATTCTCATTGTGCAGACAATTATATTCAACATTGTTGATCCTGAATCAGTTGATATTGTACTTTGCGGAGTGTTGGCGTCATTGAGTGGCAATGCTGTAGGAGGTTCCTCTTTTATGTACATGGCTTCTGCTGCAGAAAGATTCATCAGTGTCGTTTATCCACTCAGATATCATCAACTGCTGTCCGAGAGACGCGTGTTTCTCACTTTAGCTGCTTTGTGGCTGTTTCAATGCATGTCAGTGATTGGATATGCCTCATCTTATATTTCCACTGCTGAAATGCTGTATAAGTGTATTCCAATGCCTAATAGTTTGGTTGTAAATAGAGTGTACTATGTATCGATTATTGCATACCCACTTTTCTTCATGGCTTTGCTTTGTTTGTACGGCATTATTCTGATTATTGCTTTGAAGCAGTTACAAAGAACTCAAGACGTTCGTTTTTCGCAAAGAGACTCATCCATTGTCTCATACGGCAACATTCAAGGTAAATTAAAACCCGTCAAAGCTCTTGGCTTCGCTATTATGACTTTCTACGTTTGTTATAGCCCAACTATTGTCACTAACATCGTTTGGTTCACAAGGGGTGAACAGTGGATAGTCAACAGGTTTACTTTTTACTGGTTTTATATCCCAGCCTATTGCAACTCTTTAGCAAATGTGTTTGTTTACGCGTTAAAACTAGAAGATTTCAGAAATGAGATGAAAAAATTGTTTTCTCGTCAGAATCGTCTTGCTGATTTGGCATAGTGTTTGAAAAATTTGTTTGTCATTTACATGGTCGCACCATCTAAAAATGATTATAACTGATAAACCCAACCATCTATATACACTCATAACTCGGTTTGCCGGACAAAAGTGGAGGGACGTCTGTCCGAATTTGACGATTGTCCGTATTTATTGATACTAAGCTAATGCAGTAGGCGCTGTATATTAGACTCACAGTTATGTAGAGTCAATCGCATAATTGTCTCAAAAACATTTAGTATGGCCCGCTGCTGACATACAAGCTACACACGTGTTGTTGCACGCTGCTTGGATGCAAAGATGTAATAATGCAAACAAAGTGACGACTAGCCAAATCGGCGGTCAGTTCGCGAAACAACAGATATGCGGGATTTTTAAGTTTTAACTGTCCAGACTTTGTCCGATTTTTCCGATTTCCATAAAAGTGAAGTCCGGCAAGCCGAGATATGAGTGTAACAATAATTACCCCATGATACCTGACAACTACCGTATATACTCGCATATAAGCCGACCCCCTAAAACTGCTTTAAAATGGCCAGTTTTTGCAAAAACTTTTTACTCCATACCCAGTCAACAAAATTGATCCCTTTTTGTCACATTTTGTTAATTGGGTATTTTTGGTTCATAGAAATTTTTTACTATAAAGATGTAAAATGCTTACTTTTATGTTACATACTAGAAGAAATATAAGAAATTATACATTTTGATATGAATAAAGAAGAAAATATTTTGTTTTCTATTTATTCACAAAAAATTATAACATTTCTGTTTATAATTTAACGTAGTGTTCTTAAAAATAATTAGAAACCTTCAAAATCATTGTCACTTCCACCCTCATCGTCTCTGTCTCAAACTTATAGAGTGTCTGTTCAGAAAACGTGTACACCAACCTGTGGAAGCAGTGAACCCTTCATATTTATTGTCTTGTGCAATCTTGAGGGCTTGCAAAATAACACTTAGCCGAGACACTAATTGGCATTAGTGTCTGTCCTTGTGTTCATTTTGTTTCATGCGCATATAAGCCGACCCCCTGATTTCAGTATTGTATTTTATAGTTCTAAATTCGGCTTATATGCGAGCATATACGGTAATTCGTTCGACAAATGGAATACTGGAAAATAGCAATGTGCCAAGAATTGAACTCGAAACCTTATACTTTTAAGAAATACTTTTATACTTTTAACCTGCTATTTCTGATGCATCACAGTTAAGATCCTTTGCTGAATAAGCCTTGTCACAGTTCCAGCGATTCATCGTGAAAAGATCAAAGGTTAAGTATACCAGACAACGCGTTTGTTTACCCTTGACAATGCCTTACTGCGCAAGCTGTTGTAATAGTAAGAGTTTTATCAGCTCACTATGACCTTACCTAGTTCATTTTTTCTTCTTCCCAAGCAAGACCTTGCTAGTAAATCACTCTACCCACATATTAATGCATAATTAAGAAAGTCCATGTAAAACAGTTGAAGTTACTGAACTCGCACAGCAGGCGGCTTTGCTTTACCTACCAACATGCTACGTGATGGTTGTAGTGCTGACACATTGCTGGGGTTCACTTAACCTTTGACCTACAGGAGCTGCGTGTGCGCACATCAAAACTGCAAAAAGGCTTATTGTAGCAATTGTTTTGGTTAATTAAAAGTATCTCTATGACATTGTTTTATTGCATACTAGAAAATTAGAAATTTGGTGTCCTTCCTTCTGCATCTGTTGGTTAGATGTACCGTAGATTGTGTGAGTTCATGCTGCTGCGTTTCATATTGACTAATGCACGGTTTTTCAGCTTTTTATTTCCTTAATAAATTGGGATTGAAATAATTCTTGTCGATTATAAGTTGTCCTTATCGATAGTTATCATAGCGGTTACTGTAACAGATTTTATTATCATCACAGATATTGTAAAATGTCCTGTGATCGTATGCAATACTGCACACGAAGCACTTTAGTTACTTATATGTTTTGCAGTGATGTTCTAGCAGTTTATATCACATGTCATCTATTTATTGTGGCCTGTGGTTTGTATTAGTTTGCTGTATGGCGGGTTTTTCTTTTGCATTCTATGGATTTGCTGCCGTTACGATACATTAGTATTGTACATCCTTTTTATTATCATACTTGTCTGTCAGAGCATAGATTTAAAGGAAGACAGGATGATTTTTCATGTACTGCGCCTTTTTCAAATCCGATAACGAATATACATTTTAGCAGAATAAAGATGCAAACTGTGTTTTAAAGCTAGTTTATGAAAAAATAATATGAAAATATTTCAAATGTTGTTTTTAGTTAAGATGCAGGAGCTGTTCATAATTCTTCTTAATTCATAACTCATTGGTATTAAATAAATATTAATTATGTATATTTCTTTAACGTTACCTTTCCTGCTTTGTAAGTTAGTATAACTATATAAACTTTGCTGTTTATCAACTGTGATAAACTTACAGGTAGAAAAAATTTCATTTAATTGGCTGGTATCATTTCTTTTAATCTTCAAATTAGCACAGATTTTTCAAGTTTTTATTTGAGCTCCATATAAATATTCTTCTTCCCAGCTTTTCCCTATTCGGGGTCGCCGTTGTCATTGAGTCTTCTCCACGCATTCCTGTTGTTGACCATATGTTCATTTATGTCTTCCCTTCCCACATGATCTTCACCGACTCTTCTTTTCAGGTGTCCATACCATCGCAATCTTGCGAGGCTTCCACTACTTTTACCGTTCCTCTGATATTATTATTTCTAATTTTATCTCTTCTTGTTATTCCCACCATCCATCTCAACATCCTCATCTCCACCACACCCATTTTCTTCTCTTCGGTCTTCTTTAGAGAAGCTGCTTCCAGCCCATAGATTAGAGCGGGTCTGACCACTTCTTTGCACTCACCGACTCATTCATAGAAGGTTTTGGCTCTGTTTTTACAGGCGGACGCCCTTCCTGACCATAACCCTCCCTATTTATCCGGGCTTGGGAGCGGCACTGGCTGGCTTGCCCCCCCCCCAGTGGCTAGGTTTTGAGCTCCATATAAATATTTCAATAAAAAAATATATATATGCAGACAAATATGAACCATGGTGTATTTTCTATCTAAAAAACATGTACTTGCATAGACAAAACCAACATAAGGCAAAGTCAAAAGTCAGCGCTACCCATCCTGCATAAATCCTATTGTTGTATCAGTCGGACATGCTTTTTATGTGATTTCTTTATAAACATTCTCTTGTTTACCTTTTATCTAAATCTCAAAGAATACCCACTTTGGCCAATAATAGAAGAAATGCAATTATAAAGAATATCACAATTCCGTACAAACAGAAAGCTGTTCAAATAGCTGTTAAATTAAAGTTTCTTTGGTTTTAGCTGTTTTAAGATTTCTCAATAGAATTTTATAGCTGGTCTCAGTAAACGAAATCAATTCACAACATATGAACACATTGTTTATTTTTTTATGTATTTGTTTATGTTTATCTCTTATGTGATAATGGTCAGACTTAACAAGGCATTCTCTCACTTCAAATTTCACGAAAGACAACAACTAAATGCATTGAGAGAAGAAACATTTTCAAGCAAAAGTTTGTGTAACCATTGTCAGAACTGAACGAGTAATGGCACCTAACGTGTCTTTTGATAAATGGGCTCACACGGATGTCACTCTGTCATTAGTCGCGTTGAGTTCTCGCCAAACGCATTACGACGCAACCTGAAAAACTAAAAGACTCTTATGCACATTATTGTTGGGGAAACATGCCATCTCGCTTATGTAAACAGTTAACAGTGTTGCTTTATAAGGTCCTCTGCTAGTAGAAGAATCAGTGACGAGGAAGTGCTCTATGTTTTTTTGCTGAAGCGAGAGAAAGCTATTGTTACTTAGTACCCACATCGGCATTGTTTCATTTTGTCTCACGTGTAGTAAACTATCTTATTTGTAATTTGAAATTTATTATACAGTGAAGTAACTAATCTTATCTGCACAAGGTTATCACAAGTTATGACTTAAAACTTTCAAATACAACTGGCAAAAACCGAGGAGCATTTTTTGTTTTTTAAGAGGATAACCATTCCCATTTTTTCCGGATTGATGTTGCTGGTAACAATGGAATCTTTTCTGGAAAACACTACGCTGCATAATCACAATCAGAGTCCCTTGGACCTGTTCATCGACGTATTTTCTTGTCTTCTGGGCGTTGTCATCATCGTAACGAATGCCCTTGTAATTGTCACTATAGTCAGATCGCAGTCCTTACACACTCCGCTGTATTATATTCTCTGCAACTTGTCCGTCTGTGACTTCATCATCGGTATTTACCTGTTAATACAGACCGTCGTACTTCACGTGGTCAACATGAAAACAGTTCACGTCGGCATCTGCGCATTCTGGTTTATCTTCACCTACGCATCAGTAGGAGCGTCTATCACCTTCTACTGTTTCGCTGCCGTGGAGAGGTACATCAGCATCATTTATCCTCTTCGCTACCACGTGCTGATGTCCGATCGTCGAGTTAAGGCTATAATCATATTACTGTGGTCGTACATATTTGCATTCTCGGTTACCTGTTACGTGTTGTATTATCTTACCGTAGAAACGCTGTACAAATGCATACCAGCTCCACAATGCACGTACGTAAAAGTGATGGCAGTCCTCATCCTGATCATAAGCCCCGTGGTAATCTTAGGGCAGATGTATTTCTACCTGAGAATCATTAAAGTAGCAATCAGACAAACGAGAGAGATTCGTATCTTGTCTCTTGAGCCGAGTCCTTCCTCTACGGAGTTTCATACTAAGATGAAATTTGCAAAGACTCTTGGTTTAACCGTGGGCCTGTTTTGTATGTGTTACACGCCAATGCTTGTCGCTACTGTTCTCATGTCTCTCAACGGTGAATCTAAACTTGTTAACAAAGTAACGTACTACTGGTTCTTCATTCCACCTTATGTGAATTCACTTGCTAATGTTTTCGTCTACACTGTAAAACTCGAGGATTTCAGGAATGAAATTAAGAAAAGCATTTCCTTTGCACTAACGTGTAAATTAAAATCCTGCTGCTAATTAAGTTGCTAAACAAACGAATGTGTATCAAATGTGCTCTATTTTACCCGTGTCATGCAAATTATGTTGTTGTCGCACTTATGTGTGAAAACTGACTTTTCGTAATTTATAAATTTCTGCTTTGGGAGTAAATGCAATATGGGGGAGCACATCAGATAGTGATCATCTTGTATTTGTATTTTGGAAGCAAGTCATGTATAACAAAATTTCAAAAGCACTGGCATAAACATTATATTCTGTGTATTCCACTCATACGTTGCCCAGAAACCTTTCTAGTGTATTAATATTTGATTATTGTAGTCAGGTAATAATTACTGTTGTAGTCGCATAAGTGTGCATGACTCTGTATGGTGTACTATATAGGAAATTCTTGAAGATAAGATGGTCATTCATAATAAAAGATGAAGATTTGTACGGTACACAGAAAGTGATTCCTTGAAGTTCAAAAGTCAAGCTCAGAAGATCGAGACGGTTAAGACATCTCCTTAGATTACCTAGTGAAATACCAGAAAGAATTGCCTTAAAAGATTAAAAATTTGAAAAAACCATTTGGCAAACCAAAAACTACTTGGATACCTAAAATATTCAACAACTACAAGCAAATTTAGATTTAAGAGCCAAACTTATGCTGTTAGCTGCAGATAGGACTGAGTGGAAAGCTGTAATAAATGATAATGCCTCAATGTCTACAACAGACAAAAAGAGGAATTGAAGAAAAATGATGAAAAGAAGAGGAATAGTGTCATCACTTTTTTTATCTCAGTGGATGGAGTCTGGTAACTGTATGTATCTACATTTGACTTAACGCAGGTCTACATTTGACGTGTAAAACCTATAGCACGAAAATTGATACATTTTGTGGAGAAAAATGAAATTAATTGAATTGAATTGAATATATTATATCGTATGCAATTTGGCCATTTGTTGTTTACTCATTGGAATCTGCGTAATAATATATTCTGTATTTGACATGGTTCACTTTAGCACAGTGATTGTCACATTTTGTGATATTTGGTCCCTGTTCTCTTTCGGTTTGGTTGCATCGTCTAGTGTATTTTATTTCTTAGCTACTATGGAGAGAGATGTCAGCATCATTCTTCTCCTTCGCTTTCATATTCTGATGTCTGAATGTAGAGTGAAATATGACTTACTGTCAATATGGCTCTTCATCATCCCATCGTTTATCTGCTATTATTTACTATACTCTGCTAGTGTAAACTTTCTTTATAATTGCCTTTCTAAACTATTGCACACAGTTGTCAATGTAGCAGTATACATGATGATAATTGTACATGTTGCACTCATTTGTCTGCATTGATTTGTGTACATAAAAATCATGGAAAACAGTTTTAAGACAGATGAGAGAAATACATTTCATGTAAGTAATTCCACGTCTGAAGGAACATGGAGGCTTCGGATTACACTCAAGTATGACAGGACTTACCTTGGCTGTGGGTTTATTCTGGGTGTTCTATGCACCAATGCTAATAGCTTCTGCTGCGTTTTTCTTATGTGGTGAATTGGTTGTTATTAACAGGCAGGGGCGTATTAACCAATAAGCTAACTAGGCAACGGCTTAGGGCGTCAAAGTTTGAGGATGTCACATTTTAGAAAAAATTCTTATTCTCCTCAGAATGTATCTTTTCATATTCATGTAAAGGGCGCATTTTATAATACACAGCAGGCAGTTACAGAGGGCAGCTTCTATATAAATGCCACTTAACAAACAGGTGCAATGTATTACAAAACAAGCAGTTGTGCAGCCTGCTTGAATATAAGCTCTATACTGTTTCTAGTATGTCACAAGTAATTGTTTAATCTGATAATTACATAAACAACTTAAATTCACAATAGACATTGGCGGGACAAAACTACCAGCCTAGTGCGACGTAAAGTCTGGATACACCCCTGTTAACAAGTGAACACTACTTTTGTTTTTTCCCCAGCGTACGTTAAATCAATAGCCAATGTTTTTCTTTTCTCAGCTAATCTTGATGACTTTAGAAATAATGTGAAAAAATAAAATCTTGCTTTATTGGCTACTAGAAATTGGGTGAAGAAATTAAATCTTGCTTAACCTGTCAGTAGAGCCGAGGTGGATAAACTTTGATTAGTTTTTTGCTATTAGAGGAACTTGTAACTTTTGTAATCATTTTGAATTTTATCATTAAGGTAAGTATATCTGTTTTTCGGTTAACGCATATCACAGGGTTGCTAATTTGAACTAAAATACACTTTCTAAAAATTGTATATCTCGTTTTATCTCAATATGATGTCACTGCTTCTGGTGCTGATGTCAGTTGTTGTCGTCGTTGGCGTCTTCCATTCCGGAAATACTGTCACAGGAACAATGCGTGTTCAGTAATCAATCGGGAATCAATGGGTAATTAATTTCCGTATGTCAACAATTAAAACCTGCGAGTAAAATTTGATTAGAGCAAAAGGATTCCGTATCCATCATCTAAATTCTTCAACATTGTTTAGCAATCAACACATATGGCTGCTAATCTGCCAAACAGTTCTGTTTTCATTTTTATCTAACCATTTGCCACAAAAATGTAACTCTTTTGAAGAACATTCATCTGTCAGTTCGGTATTAGTTCCTAAGATCAATACCAGAGCTGAAGTAATTTTATCAGAGTTCACTCTGTTAACATCTCCTCTTTTAGGTTGGTTTGGAATACTTAGTTTAATGTTAAACTGCAGTTTTGTTCAGATCAACTGTCAGTCAATCGTATTCATAGTAAACGTGATCCCATTGTTGCCTGATATTTACTTAGTTATTAATAATGTCTGTTATACATCTAAATGCACTGATGCTGAGGTAATTTGTTATGACAACTGTAACATGTATGAAAGGTCCATTCCTCTGTAGGCCATTAATTAATTAGGTTATTTGTGTTGATGCTGTTACTTTTTATCTCGTCAGCTTTTTTGCACTATGTTATCATAGAAATTGTGTTTGTGTTGTTAGCTGCATGCAGCTGCATTTTTGATGCTATTAACCATTAGTTTTTGAGCATTGGCTTATGTTATCAAACACAAGAAGTTGTTCTGTTGTTATTTCTACAATATTCTCTTATTTATTAGTATTATTCTTAGTGAGAATTTACTATTATAATGTCCATCTCTTTTTGTTTTCAAAATGATATATCGAAAGGATATATTCCACTATGATGGAAAATATTTTTAAAAACACATCTTGGAACATTACTACTCAAGCTACAGTGGAACATCCAGTAATTGTGGCATCATTGTTTTTGCTGGCGTTTGCCATTGTGTTAGCAAACATTGTTGTGATTTGTACCATTGTTAAATCACACGCACTACATACGCCGCTGTACTATATTTTGTGCAACTTGGCTTTTTCGGATATGATTGTGGGAATATACCTATTCGTACTTATTATACTTGATTTAAGTGATTGGAAGATAGCAGACTCTGTTGCATTTTGCAGTATATGGTTTAATGTTACTGAACTCGTCCTGGGTTCTTCTTTTGTATTTTATTGTTTTGCTACAACAGAGAGATATATTAGTATAGTCTACCCGCTACGTTATCATGAATTGATGTCTGATCGCAAAGTTATACTAACTATAATAACATTATGGGGTCTTTCGTTTACACTAACTGTTGCATATTGTTTTATATACTACTTTACGGTGGACATTTCATACATGTGCATTCCTCCGATGCATGGGGTTCTTGTGAGCTTAATAGCATTTACAATATGTTTAATTCTTCCACCCATGATGTTTGCCTTGCTGTATTTGGATGTCAAAATACTGAAAATAGCTTTAAGACAGAAGAGGGAAATTGAGAATGCACCTTATTCATCGTCTCAACGTGCAACGTCAGATCTTCCAACAAAAATCAAGTTTGCAAAAACTCTTGCATTGACTATTGGCATGTTTTACATATGCTACACCCCTTTCATGGTAGTCCAAGCAGTAATTTTTCTCTTTGGAGAGTCAGTTTTTATTAATAAACACACATATTACTATTTTTTAATTCCTACCTATTTTAACTCACTAGCCAATGTGTTTTTATATTCAGCAAAACTAGAAGATTTTAGAAATGAAATGAAGAAAATCTTTACTTCTTTAGTAACATGTAATCAGTGTAGGTAACGTGAAGTGTAGTTCCAGTGTTGGTAGCATGTAGCCAGTGTAGGTAATATGAAGCCAGCATAGGTAACATGAAGTATAGTTCCAGTGTTGGTAACATGTAACCAGTGTAGGTAATGTGAAACATAGTTCCAGTGTTGGTAACATATAACCAGTGTAGGTAATGTCAAATATATTTCAAGTGTTGGTAACATGTAACTAGTGTAAGTAATGTGAAATATAGTTCCAGTTCCAGTGTTGTCATTTTACTATTCATGCTTTGCTAAATATATGGTGGTGCAAAATTTATGTTAGATAACAATTGCTTGCATAAGCTTGTATTTTTTATTGAACATTATGCTTTATTAAAAACTTTCAGTAAAGTGTAAAAGTCATTAGAAAATGTAACAGTACTTGTTCTATCAAAAAACGATCAGCTGGAAAAAAATTAGTTGTATATTAAGTGCCTGTTTATGTGATGTTTTTGGAATATGGTATCTCTTTTCAGTCACAATGAATTCAAATGTTTGATTTTGAAATTCCTACTAAATGCTGTTAGTTTCACATAATGTTCTGTTTCAACCAATGGGATTAAGATATTTAAATAATAGATTAAAATATTAATTAATGGCATGCGAGACCAACTGTGCTGTGCTTTCGCATGAGCTGTTGAACATGCGCAGTTCGTCACAAACTAACGCATCTGTAATGAGAGGTACAGAACCTATTTTTTGTGCAATGCGTTTCCGAAATGCAGACGCTTGTGCCCGTCTAACTAGCGAATGACGAAATGCATGTAACAGCGAGGAACTAGGGACGCGAACGTGAAGTTGTGTTTGTGTGGTAATAATTCTTTCATGTAATTTCAAGGAACTATCGGATCAGAGAAAATCTCTCATAAATGCCATATGTTTAAAGTGTTCATTCAAATATCACATTTTTTTTATTTGATTTAATATTTTATTTCAAAGTTTAGAGCAAGTTCATATAAACATCACAAACTAATCCAAAAAATACAATAAATTATGACACACACCAACACAAATAACAATTAATAATATAACAACGTATGCCACTGATGTCTAATTTCAGAATTAAAGTTTACATCACTGTTGAAAATGTTCTTGCATATAAAATTTTCACTCTTATTCAACCTGACATATAAACTGTATGCACATTTTCTGTGAATCACATCAAAATAAATACGATCAAGTGTAGTAGAAATATATCTGGCACTAGTATCATATAAAAAGTTAAAAAGCTTCTGTGCTGAAATATTGTATGTAACCTTGAGTTTCCTGAGATTGTAAGAATAAAAATTGTCTCTTATAACATAACAATGACTGAATTTCATAAGCAACTTTTTGGCTCGGCCATAGTAATTTATCTAAATCATCTCTCATGACTTGTGAGATAATATGACCTAAATCATTTTCTTTCATACAAGGTACAAAAGTTTCGCATTGCAAAGCAACACAAACTGCTGCATATGGGCATAGCAAAATGTGACAAGCTAATACGTGTTTAAATACACCTGATTACTTGTACTTTGTACCTGCTTGTCAGAATGGCTCTACTTTCAGTGGCTTCACGTTGGGACTAGTCACTTTTGCTTTTGGTTATTGGTTATTAGGTTATGTTGGTTATTTGTGTTGATGCTGTTACTTTTCATCTAGTCAGCTTTTTCGCACTATGTTATCATAGAAATTGTGTTTGTATTGTTAACTGCATGCAGCAGCATTTTTGATGCTATTAACCATTAGTTTTTGAGCATTGGCTAATGTTATCAAACACAAGGAATTGTTTTGTTGTTATTTCTACAATTTTCTCTTATCTATTAGTGTTACTCTTTTATTTTCAAATGATATATCAAAAGGATATATTCCACTATGATGGAAAATATTTTTAAAAACACATCTTGGAACATTAGTACTCAAGCTACAGTGGAACATCCAGTAATTGTGGCATCATTGTTTTTGCTGGCTTTTGCCATTGTGTTAGCAAACATTGTTGTGATTTGTACCATTGTTAAATCACACGCACTACATACGCCGCTGTACTATATTTTGTGCAACTTGGCTTTTTCGGATATGATTGTGGGAATATACCTATTCGTACTTATTATACTTGATTTAAGTGATTGGAAGATAGCAGACTCTGTTGCATTTTGCAGTATATGGTTTAATGTTACTGAACTCGTCCTGGGTTCTTCTTTTGTATTTTATTGTTTTGCTACAACAGAGAGATATATTAGTATAGTCTACCCGCTACGTTATCATGAATTGATGTCTGATCGCAAAGTTATACTAACTATAATAACATTATGGGGTCTTTCGTTTACACTAACTGTTGCATATTGTTTTATATACTACTTTACGGTGGACATTTCATACATGTGCATTCCTCTGACGCATGGGGTTCTTGTGAGCTTAATAGCATTTACAATATGTTTAATTCTTCCACCCATGATGTTTGCCTTGCTGTATTTGGATGTCAAAATACTGAAAATAGCTTTAAGACAGAAGAGGGAAATTGAGAATGCACCTAATTCATCGTCTCAGTGTGCAACGTCAGATCTTCCAACAAAAATCAAGTTTGCAAAAACTCTTGCATTGACGATTGGCATGTTTTACATATGCTACACCCCTTTCATGGTAGTCCAAGCAGTAATTTTTCTCTTTGGAGAGTCCGTTTTTATTAATAAACACACATATTACTATTTTTTAATTCCAACCTATTTTAACTCACTAGCCAATGTGTTTTTATATTCAGCAAAACTAGAAGATTTTAGAAATGAAATGAAGAAAATCTTTACTTCTTTAGTAACATGTAATCAGTGTAGTTCCAGTGTTGGTAACATGTAGCCAGAGTAGGTAACGTGAAGTGTAGTTCCAGTGTTGGTAACATGTAGCCAGTGTAGGCAACGTGAAGTGTAGTTCCAGTGTTGGTAACATGTAGCCATTGTAGGTAAAATGAAGTATAGTTCCAATGTTGGTAACATGTAGCCAGTGTGGGTAATGTGAAATATAGTTCGAGTGTTGGTAACATGTAGCCAGTGTAGGTAATGTGAAATATAGTTCCAGTGTTGGTAACATGTAATCAGTGTAGGTAACGTGAAGTGTAGTTCCAGTGTTGGTAACATGTAGCCAGTGTAGGTAATGTGAAGTGTAGTTCCACTGTTGGTAACATGTAGCCAGCATAGGTAACATGAAGTATAGTTCCAGTGTTATTAACATGTAGCCATTGTAGGTAATATGAAGTATAGTTCCAATGTTGGAAACATGTAGCCATTGTAGGTAATGTGAAATATAGTTCCAGTGTTGGTAACATGTAACGAGTGTAGGTAATGTGAAATATAGTTCCAATGTTGGAAACATGTAGCCAGTGTAGGTAATGTGAAATATAATTCCAGTCTTGGTAACATGTAACCAGTGTAGGTAATGTGAAATATAGTTCCAGTGTTGTCATTTTACTATTCACGCTTTGCTAAATATATGGTGCAAAATTTATGTTAGATAATAATTGTTTGCATAAGCTTCTATTTTTTATTGAACATTATGCTTTATTAAAAACTTTCAGTAAAGTGTAAAAGTCATTCAAAATTTAACACTACTTGTTCTATCAAAGAACAATCAGCTGGAAAAAGTGTCTGTTTATGTGATGTTGTTGGAATATGGTATCTCTTTTCAGTCACAATGAATTCAAATGTTTGATTTTGAAATTCCTACTAAATGCTGTCAGTTTCACATAATGTTCTGTTTCAACCAATAGGATTAAGACATGTGAGATACGGAGAAGTGTCCTGGACTGAGATAACATAGAAATGGTTGTCATTTGGCTGACAGAACTGTGTCACTAGCTTGATTTTATAAGAATTACATACCTGTGTGTGTGTACAAAACATACATAAAAACTAGAAGTAACATAGTCGCTCGATTAGCGGCTGATATTAATATACGAGGGGCCGGTTTCACAAAGTTGTCACTAAGTTAACAATGTCATTATTACATTCACTTAACTATTATTAACGACATCGTTAAGTTAGTGACGGCTTTGTGAAACTTGACCCCTGTTAATACCACCTAGTATGTGTTGTAGTCTAAATGTCTACCCAAACGTAATGGTTAACCTCCTGAAATGTAATGTAATATTCTTTAATTTCGTATAATTCATGTAAATGTCATGTGATTGATGGAGGATGATGCAGATAAAGCAGAAATGGATTTTGAATGCTGTTGAAGACAAATCACATTTCTAATTGAAACACAGCCGGAGAAATGCATACAGATAAAAATCTATAACTATTTACACAAATAGACAGCAAATAAACAACACTAACAATGACAACAATGGCACATTAACTCAGAATTAACAATAATGAAAGCATTAAAAGAAACAATGGCATCAAAAACTTGCTTAATGTTGCAGATTGACTTAAAATTAGGTAATATTTATAAATGTAGCAAAAACACCAATATACGTAAAATGTTACACATAAAACTTCGCGAAAGAAACTTGGTTAATAACCTTGTTGTCTTGTGGTCCAGGGTTGTGTGATTTAGCAAGTTGTATTGGTTTTATTTTGGCTCCAGTCAAACATCCATGTTTGTGAAAACACAATCATTTTGTGACGTAGGCCATCCAGATGTGACAACTGAGTCATTTTGTGACCCAGGTTATCCAAATGTGACAACACATTCCTTTCTGTGACTCAGGTCATCCAAATGTGACAACATTCCTTTCTGTCACCCAGGTTATCCAAATGTGACAACACATTCCTTTCTGTGACTCCGGTCATCCAAATGTGACAACATTCCTTTCTGTCACCCAGGTTATCCAAATGTGACAACACATTCTTTTCTGTGACCCAGGTTATCCAAATGTGACAATACATTGCCCTCTGTGATGCATGTCATCCAAATGTGACAACACATTGCTTTCTGTGACCCAGGTCATCCAAATGTGACAACATTCCTTTCTGTGACCCAGGTTATCCAAATGTGACAACACATTCCTTTCTGTGACCCAGGTTATCCAAATGTGACAACTCAGCCCTTTCTGTGACCCAGGTCATCCAAATGTGACAACACAGTCCTTTCTGTGACCCAGGTCATCCAAATGTGACAACACATTCCTTTCTGTGACCCAGGTCATCCAAATGTGACAACACATTGCTTTCTGTGACCCAGGTCATCCAAATGTGACAACATTCCTTTCTGTGACCCAGGTTATCCAAATGTGACAACACATTCCTTTCTGTGACCCAGGTTATCCAAATGTGACAACACATTGCTTTCTGTGACCCAGGTCATCCAAATGTGACAACACATTCCTTTCTGTGACCCAGGTCATCCAAATGTGACTAAACATTGCTTTCTGAGATCCAGGTCATCCAAATGTGGCAACACATTCCTTTCTGTGACCCAGGTCATCCAAATAAGACAACACATTGTTTTCTGTGACTCACGTCATCCAAATGTGACATCACATTCCTTTCTGTGACTCAGGTCATTCAAATGTGACAACACATTCCTTTCTGTGACCCAGGTCATCCAAATGTGACAACACATTGCTTTCTGTGACTCAGGTCTTTCAAATGTGATAACACACTCCTTTCTGTGACTCAGGTCATTTAAATGTGATAACACATTCCTTTCTGTGACTCAGGTCATTCAAATGTGACAACACATTCCTTTCTGTGACTCAGGTCATTCAAATGTGACATCACATTCCTTTCTGTGACCCAGGTCATTCAAATGTGACATCACATTCCAGGTCATTCAAATGTGACAACACATTCCTTTGTGTGACCCAGGTTATCCAAATGTGACATCACATTCCTTTCTGTGACTCAGGTCATTCAAATGTGACAACACATTCCTTTCTGTGACTCAGGTCATTCAAATGTGAGAACACATTCCTTTCTGTGACTCAGGCCATTCAAATGTGACAACACGTTCCTTTCTGTGACCCAGGTCATCCAAATGTGACAACACAGTCCTTTCTGTGACCCAGGTCATCCAAATGTGACAACTGGTCGTCTACATGTAGGTAATCGTGTAGGTATTCTTCTTGACACATGAGATGTGTGACTACTGATCATCCAAATGCAACAATTTAAGTTCGAGGAAAGCGTTATTCTTAGTCTTTCTTAGCCTGATAGTTCCTCTATTTCTCTGCTTTTATAATTAATGTCACACTCATGCTGTAAGCTTATATATTATGATTTCAACTACAAAAATCCATGTAAATATTGTTATAATGTTCAGGTTGTTGCTAATGAAATGCCTTGTAATTGTTTCTGTTTTTCATAAAATTATAATGCAAATAAAGATTATATATATATATATAATTATTTGGGTGGGAGCCCTATAATACGTGCTCATGCACACATAACACAACGTCGGTTAATTATTTATCTATCCAGTACCCTATCAATGTTAATTGGACATTTTTTACATTAGTTTTGGCACGTTTCATTCACTATAGGAAGTTTCCTTCATTGCAAGAAGCGGCAAGCTGTCTTATACGAACCTCGTTAAAGCATTCTTCAAATAATGATCAGTTTCAGTGAACATAATGATTCAACCAGGTTGGTTTATACAGCCATTATGAGACAATATTTGACCTGCAAAGTAACATTGGGTGATGGATAATATTTGCACAGAAAGTGTAGTGTAATGAGCATTGTAATTTTTCACTGTTGATATAATGCATAATTGTGATACACATACACATACATTTCCTCGTACATTGTGGCGTTATATCTAGCATTAGTAAAACCTAGTATGTAATGACAAAATATCTAGTGCTACAATTGCGTGAAAAGAAAATAACTTATACTATACTACTGTGATTCAGTTAGCGAAGAGTGTTCTTCTGTGGCACGCTTTTAACATCAGTTCATGATTATTACAATTCTAATGGAAAAATTAGGGCTTGAATCAGTTGAATGATTTACATTAGATGCACTAGCATTTGTCCTGTAAACACATCTAAGCGTATGCATCCATGTCATTAAATGGTCATAAGTGTTTACGTGCCACTGGGCTTCGCTTTACTGCCACTACTTTACGCCGTCCACAAGATCTTATGCAAATTTGCCTAATGATAAGATGCCAGTTTCATAAGGATAATTTCACACTACCGCGCAGTAGTAAAGGACCAGTACTTAGTTGGAATGTAAACTGCAGTTCATTAGAGTGACGCTTATGCTTCAAAATGACAGACTTGGATGATTTTTCGTGGAAACTCGCCAATATTACAGAAAATGATAAGGCGCTTTATGTTATTATAAACTTTCCTCTTGGAATAGTGATTATTACCATTAATAGCATCATTATACTGACGATTATAAAGTCAGAGTCGTTGCATACTACAATGTATTGGATTCTGTGCAACTTAGCAGTGTCTAATTTCCTTGTTGGTGTGTGCTTGCTTCTAGAAACGGTTATATTTTACTTCATTGACATAACAATGGATTATCTGGTTCTGTGCGGAATTCTCTATTCTTTCTCTGGTGCTTTAGTTAGCGCTGCTTTGTATTTTTACGTTGTCGCGACCGTGGAGCGATACATTAGCATTGTTTATCCCCTTCGCTATCCCATTGTCTTGACCGATGTACGCATGAAACTGGCTCTATTGTTTTCCTGGTCGTTCGTTATTTTAACTATCATTGTGTTCAGCGTAGTGTACATCCATTCCGTGGAAAATATGTACCAGTGTGTTCCGTACAACAGTGGTTGGATGACGGAAGTGCTGTTTTATAGCTCTGTCATCGCTTGCACGACCGTTTTGATCGTATTTCTGTATTTTTACCTTATGATTTTGAAATCTGCGTGGAAACAGATTCGTGAGATACAGTGCGGCATTTCTCATTTCCAGAATGAATCGAACCACGTGTCACAGTTCCGTGCAAAGTTTAAACTTATTATAACTCTGGGTATAGCCGTGTGCTTGTACTATCTGTGTTATGTACCGTATATACTGGGTACAGTCGTATTGTTCAAGTATGGTACTACTTTATTCATTAACGAAAGTAATGCTTATTGGTTTATGCTACCTGCATATTTCAACTCCTTTGCAAATGTTTTTGTTTATATAACGCGCATGAAAGATTTCAGAAATGCTGTTAAGAAGCTGTTCTGTTCATGTCGGTAGTTCTGCGCAAAGTCATTGTTTGCTTGGTTGGATTTCTCCACCTAACATTCTATAATAATGTGTGTAATTTACTTTTTATTACAGGCACTTAAAAACATCTATAGTTAAAACAACACAACTCTATTAAAATTTTTACTTTACATAGTTAAAATCCTGCCAAATGTTTCACTAAAATCCTGCCAAATGTTTCGTTAAAATCTTGCCAAATGTTTCGTTAAAACCATGCCAAATGTGTTGTTAAAATCATGCCAAGTGTTTTGTTAAAATCGTGCCAAATGTTTCGTTAAAATCATGCCAAATGTTTCATTAAAATCATGCCAAATGTTTCGTTAAAACAATGCCAAGTGTTTCGTTAAAATCATGCCAAATATTTCGTAAAAACAATGCCAAGTGTTTCGTTAAAATCATGCCAAATATTTCGCTAAAATCGTGCCAAATGTTTCGTTAAAATCATGCCAAATGTTTCGTTAAAACAATGCCAAGTGTTTCGTTAAAATCATGCCGAATGTTTCGCTAAAATCATGCATAGTGTTTCGCTAAAATCATGCCAAATGTTTCGTTAAAATCATGCCAAATGTTTCGCTAAAATCATGCCAAGTGTTTCGCTAAAACCATGCCAAATGTTTCGTTAAAATCATGCAAAATGTTTCGTTAAAATTATGCCAGATATTTCGTTAAAATCATGCCAAATGTTTCGCTAAAATCATGCCAAGTGTTTCGTTAAAATCATGCCAAGTGTTTCGTTAAAATTATGCCAAATGTTTCGTTAAAATCATGCCAAATGTTTCGTTAAAATTATGCCAGATGTTTCGTTAAAATCATGCCAAATGTTTCGCTAAAATCATGCCAAGTGTTTCGTTAAAATCATGCCAAGTGTTTCGCTAAAACCATGCCAAATGTTTCGTTAAAATCATGCCAAATGTTTCGTTAAAATTATGCCAGATGTTTCGTTAAAATCATGCCAAATGTTTCGTTAAAATCATGCCAAATGTTTCGTTAAAATCATGCCAAATGTTTCGCTAAAATCATGCCAAGTGTTTCGCTAAAACCATGCCAAATGTTTTGTTAAAATCATGCCAAATGTTTCGTTAAAATTATGCCAGATATTTCGTTAAAATCATGCCAAATGTTTCGACAGACTACTGCTGTCATCATCAGTGGTAAATTTCCAAACATACTACCAGTTTATTCTTTCTGGTCTGCTTATTCATTACCTATTTGGCTTCTGTTAACTACTTAATTAGTGCATAATAGGTTCTGGCTATATAAACTGGTTGTATGTTTGTAAATTTACCACTGATGATAACAGCAGTAGTCTGTTGAAACGTTTGGCATGATTTTAGCGATGTACAGTAAAAGTTTTAATAAAGCCGTGTTGTTTTAACTATAAATGTGTGTAACATTACTCTTTAACAAAAAATCGTGTGATTTGTATGGTGTTGGTCTTACGTATTAACAGTTATATTTTACTTGTTTGTACTTAATGAATGTGTAATAGTTGATAGCATTAGAGTGTGAAATTAAAAGTTGTTTCCAAACATTGCATCATGTTATTTTTAGGCTTGCTGACCCAAACGTTGACAGCCTAATTTTTAGTTTTTAATGAGCTCAGGTAATTTTAAGGATTTTGTACAAGCGAAATGGGTACAAAAAATTCTAACACGCATCAGAACAGATTTAAGTTAATTTTCAATTCTGATAATAATGCAATGTGTTTACAGAAAAATAATGTTGTGCATTATAATTTTAAAATATCAGACCAAAACTTAAACAGGATTATTCTTCATATACATACTACCCCGTTTTCCAGTTCGAAAGAAAGTATATATTTTAACACAATTAATACTGCAAATTGCGTTTCTGATAATTAACTAATAGATTAAAATACTAATTAATGGCATGCCGAGGCCAACTGTTGATGACATCACAAACCAACATAATTTTCAACAGCAAAAATATTCCATGAGCTCGTTGCACGTGTTCGCAAAAGCAAAAATTAAAATACAGTGCTACATTAAGATATTCAGTATGTTGTACTAAAACTAGGCAAGTTTTAATATAAAAATTCAAATTTCATATTTACGGCTGAGCTGTTGAACTTGTGTAGTTCGTCAGAAACTAACACATTTGAATTGAGAGGTGCAGCACCTGTTTTTTGTGCAATGCGTTTCCGAAATGCAGACGCTTGTGCCCGTCTAACTAGCGAATGACGAAATGCATGTAACAGCGAGGAACTAGTGTCGCGAACATGAAATTGTGTTTGTGTGGTAATAATTTCTCCTAAGTCATTTTTGGAAAAATAGCATGTTTCCTATCAGTATTTTAAAGAGTAGATTGTTTTGACCTACAGTTTAAGATTGGATGCGGTTTTGATTTAACCTAATTACATGTAGAGTGATATCAACAGTACAATACAAGAAAAGCTACATAATACGATAGAGTTCAGACAGAACAACACAAATCATCCACTAAAGATAATTACAATTATGGAAATAGAAAAAAAAATATGGACTTTTAAAAATATATTTATACAAAATACTAATTATGATAAACAATGATGGTACACGAAGAGATCAGTCATAAACATAATCAGAACACAATTTAAAAATGATATAAACCATGAAATTTACCTTTGCGTATTGAAACCATCCGTGTTTGACTCATAATCAAATTTTAGATACTCGCGTATTGTTATTTATACCATGCGCATATTATTTATTTATACCATTTATTCGTACTCTTATATGGTACAAATTCTCAAAAAACACAACACATGATAAGAATTATGATATAAAGTAGTTCAAGCTAATAGTAAAGGCAGTAAAATAGTAAATACTAAAATAGTAAAGGCAAAAAAGTTTGTTAATTTTTTAAATCAAAGTAATAAATAATAAAAAAAACATAGCAACAATTTATGTTATATGTTATTATATCCACGTTTCAGTGCCATAAATTATATTTGTCAATACTGGTATAATTTATAACATAACAACTAGACTGCTGTTTATGACAAAGTCGTAAACTTAAGATTCTGTATTATGACCAAAACTGCAAGTGCTGACTGTGAAAAATTTTGGTGACTTAATCTTTGTCTCAAAATAATAATTTTGCTATCGCTAAATTCTCCATGCTTGACTGCCTAAAAAATCCATTTTATTGCAACGCCATTTTAACTCATTTGCCCTATGTCATATGACCTGTTCATGCCCACTTCCTGAAAAACCTTTATGCACATCTATCCTTACCAGCCTATCCATACACTGAAAAACATAGGCTACTAGGTGAATACTGTAAGTGGAGTAGAGAGGTAAGCCCATTTACCCTAATTTTTACATTTTTGGTCTTGTTGCTGTGACTTTTGACCCAGAGGTCAACATTCTTATACCGTTTTGTGGCTACCTATATTAGGAGCCTACCTTGCAAGTTTCGTAATTCTAGTTCTCACACCTGCCTTGCATACCTGCGAAAAAATTTTGAATTTAACTCAAAGCCCTGGGAAGAGCTGAGTAATAATCGAAAAACTGACCGATGTCCACTGTACTTGACCCTTTGACACGAGGTCACTATGCCATTAGCTGAACTTCTACCCCACGTATCTACCCAGAAAGTTTGGTGACCCTAGGTATTATGATTTTGGAGTTATTCACTGTCGTAGGAGAGAAATGAAGAGATAAATGGTTTAGAATCTTAATTATACCGTTGGTTCATTTATAGTAAGTTACGGTAGTGTGCACTTCTAGTATTCCAATACAGCACTACACTGTCTGCTACATATGTGACTGTTTAATAGTCTTATCATCAGCGCCATATTCATTTCATGAGCGTTAATTCGTGTTCAGATCTTAGATGGAAGAAACGTCTTACAGAATTGGCTAAGAGCTTGTCAAAAAAGTGTGACATCATGTTCAAAAACTTGCGTTACGGCACATTTTGCGGCGGTGTGTGTAACAAGCTTTTTTGCAGTTTTGTTGTGCGCACGCGCAGTTGCCGTAGGTCAAAGGTTAAATGTACCACAGCAATGCGTCCTAACCACAACCATCAAGTAACATGTGGGTAAAACAAAGCCGTCTGCTGTATTAGTTTTTAACTTTAGTTGGTTTACGTAAACTTTATTTAATTACGCATTAGTCCGTGTGATGTAGAGTGATTTACTAGCAGGATCTTGTTTGGAAACAAGAGAAAGTGAACTGGGTAAAATTCTAGTTACCAGTGAAAACTGTTATTAATACAATAGCTTGCACTGCGAGGCGTTGTCAAATGTCCACAAATGCATTGTGTGGTACACTTAACCTTTGACCGTTTCACGATCATTGCCAATTGCTGGAACTCGGAAAAGGTTTATTACATAAGATAAACGTGACTATTCGTGCCATTTTGTTTACTCTACATATTTGGCATCCATTAGAGATGTTACCCTTTCAGGCAGGTTTTGACAAAACTAATTGTGTAATGGAATAAAGCTATTCATGCAGCTATTAGTAACTACTTTTGAGTGTGCAGCAAAATTTTATTTGCTTCAATGTGTTTTATTACATCAATATCACTATTGTTTGCATAGCTGATGCCTCCTGCAATGATTCACATTAGTGGTGCAATTGGTCAAATAAAACATTATATAAAATACAATATAATATCGTCCAAGGGTATTTTGCACTTCTTATGTAGAGAAAACTTGCTGAATTTTTAACACGTTGCGTCAGGCATGGGATAATTTGTACCTATATTACATGTATTCACATCTAAATGGCTTCAGAGTGCAGCAGATTTAATCTTACTGAACCGTTTCTGTTTTGTCTAGATCTTATTCAACTTTGCCATTGCCGTAGTCTTCAATTTGTCCACCTAGCCAACATATATTGTTCCACACAATAAAAAAGCTAAAACGTGTAAGATATTGTTAAACTGTACTTGGCTCTTGGAATAAATGAACTAAACTTGCATTTTGCGAGACATATTACAGTTTCTCTTTGGAGCAACCATTGTTCTCTAATGCTGCAAGGTGTATAAAGCATCTGCCAGTAATCGTATTGCTGAAACAACAATTGGTTTTGACGTGAGCAATAGTGTAACAGAAAATATCTTGTTTGTTTAGCTGTAATTGTATTTAAACATACAACAACACAATATACATGTCAGAGTTTTTGTGTTCCAAGTTTTCATTCCACAATTGCACCCCAATCAATACGCATTTCATGTTGTTTACATTTAATGTACATTTACCCAACCACTTTTTTCATAAATTGTGTTAACCTGTGTGACGCCTTAGTCTTAAATTGCTGAACGTGGTGAATGAATTACGCAAGTTACTCATTAGTTTTGGCATTATCAGAGCATTATTTTAACCATTATGTACTTTGAACTGTTAACACAATGGAGTGATTACCTGTTTAAATACACCTGATCACTTGTACTTCGTACCTGCTTGTCAGAATGACTCTACTTTCAGTGGCTTCACCTTGCAACTAGCCACTTCTGCTTTTGAAGACCTTTTTTGTTTCTGTACAAGAGAATTTAATAGAGTCTACCTCACTAGAGGATTTATGCTTCTGGAATAAGTGGAAACAGTCTATCATGTTCTATTGAAAATGTGGATTATTTTGGTGACTGTTTCTTGCTATTGTGCATAGAGTGTTTGACAGAAATGTTTGACAGTTTGGTTAATGAATCTATTGTATTAATGAAAAACGCCAGCAACACTACAGATCCTGGATTATTGCATGGTTTTATAACGTTTCCACTTGGAATTGTGATCGTGATTGTCAACAGCATTGTCGTGGTCACCATTGTAAAGTCGCCACCATTGCACACAACATTATATTACATTCTGTGTAACTTAGCGGTGTCTAATTTGTTAGTTGGTGTATGGCTTCTTACAGAGACAGTTATTTTTTACTTGATTGATATAACACCTGACGATTTGGTACTTTGTGCATGGCTCTATTCATTTTCATGTGGCTTTATTGCTGCTGCTTCATATTTTTACGTTGTTGCAACAGTAGAGAGATACATTAGCATCGTTTATCCTCTTCGTTACCACATGCTGTTGACAGATAAAAGAGTGAAACTGGCTCTGGTGACATCTTGGTCATTCATGGTTACTGAAGTCATTTGTTTTGGTGTGATGTATATTTATTCCGTTGAAAATATGTACCAATGCATTCCATATCAAAGCGGATGGTTCACTGATTTTGGATTTTATCTTGCTAGTATCGTAACTTCAGTCGTCTTGTTCATCTTTCTTTATTTTTACATCATGATTTTGAAAACAGCTTGGAGACAAATTCGGGAGATACAAAGTGGCATTTCCACTTTCCACAATGAATTAAATCATGTGTCGGAGTTCCATGCAAAATTTAAACTTGTCAAAACCCTCGGTATAGCTGTGTGTTTGTTTTACTTTTGTTATGTACCATACATACTCTGTTCTGTTATAATCTATAAGTATGGCACTACTTTATTTATTAATGAGAATAACGTTTATTGGTTCTCGCTGCCTGCATATTTTAATTCCTTTGCAAATGTATTTGTCTTTATAACAAGAATGAAGGATTTTAGAAAATGTGTGAGAAAGCTGTTCTGTACTGGTCAATGATTCCTGCTGAAAATCTAGTGTCTGGTTAGCGTAGTTAGCACTGCATGTTTGTGTTCTTTTGTATACCAAGAAGTGTGTGATTATCCAAAACGTTTTGTGAAATAGTAGTATTCCTCACTGTCTTAGTGTTTTTTCTGCATAATTTTAATCTTTATTCTGTAAAAGAGCCCTTAACTGAGAGATGTTATGTTGACATTTTTTCCGATCTGCCTAGTACTTGTGGCCAAAACTTGTTACTATTACTCATTAACATCTTGTTTTAATTGCAAGAACTAGATAACCACTATTGTAGTAGTTCTTGCACTGAATATTGAACGTCACTGTCGGCATCTAGTGTTGGCTGCAAGAACTAGATAACCACTATTGCAGTAGTTCTTGGACTGAATATTGAACGTCACTGTCGACATCTAGTGTTGGCTGCAAGAACTAGATAACCACTATTGCAGTAGTTCTTGGACTGAATATTGAACGTCACTGTCGACATCTAGTGTTGGCTGCAAGAACTAGATAACCACTATTGTAGTAGTTCTTGCACTGAATATTGAACGTCACTGTCGACATCTAGTGTTGACTGCAAGAACTAGATAACCACTATTGCAGTAGTTCTTGCACTGAATATTGAACGTCACTGTCGGCATCTAGTGTTGGCTGCAAGAACTAGATAACCACTGTTGCAGTAGTTCTTACACTGAATATTGACATCTCTGTCCACATCTAGTGTTGGCTGCAAGAACTAGATAACCACAATTGCAGTAGTTGTTGGACTGAATTGCACCTTACTGTCGAAATCTATATAATTGTTCAGAAAACACAATGGGGTAAACCTTACTCGAGGTACAAATACAAACTGAATGCTTCCACTGAAGCCACAAATAAAAAGTTTACACATTTTAAGAAACTACTGGATCAGAGAAAATCTCTCATAAATGCCATACGTTTAAAGTGTTCATTCAAACATCATATTTTTTATTTGATTTAATATTTTATTTCAAACATTAGAGCAAAGTTCATATAAACATCACAAACTAATCCAAAAAATACAATAAATTATGACGCACACCAACACAAATAACAATTAATAATATAACAAAGTATGCCACTGATTGACTAATTTCAGAACTAAAGATTACATCACTGTTGAAAATGCTCTTGCACATCAAATTTTCACTCTTATTCAACCTGACATATAAACTGTATGCACATTTTCTGTGAATCACATCAAAATAAATAAGATCAAGTGTAGTAGAAATATATCTGGCTAGTATCATGTAAAAAGTTAAAAGGCTTCTGTGCTGATATATTATATGTAACCTTGAGTTTCCTGAGATTGTAAGAATAAAAATTGTCTCTTGTAACATAACAATGACTGAATTTCATAAGCAACTTTTTGGCTGGGTCATAGTAATTTATCTAAATCATCTCTCATGACTTGTGAGATAATATGACCTAAATAATTTTCTTTCATACAACGTACAAAAAGTTCGTATTGCAAAGCAACACAAACTGCTGCATATGGTCATAGCAAAATGTGACAAGCTTAATCTTATTCACATTTACAAGAATATCATATCTGCCAGCAAATTTATTAAAAATATCTAGCAGTCTCTGCAAAGTTGTCATGGTTGCCACCAAAAGGCATATGTCGTCAGCATATACCAAATGATTAATGTAGGCTTTTGCAATATGATTGCATCCTACACAAGAGTTAGTAATTTCAGCACTGAGATTTTTAAAACAGAAGTGGAATAACAAGGGAGATATGTTCCCACGTTGATGAAACCCATTGCCACCTATTGAACTGTCAGAATTAAATTTACCCAGCTAGCCAACATATGTTGTTTGCATAATAAAAAAGCTAAAGCATGTAAGATATTGTTAAACTGTACTTGGCTCTTGGAATAAATGAACTAAACTTGCATTTTGTGAGACCTGTTACAGTATCTCTTTGGAGCAACCATTGTTCTCTAATGCTGCAAGGTGTATAAAGCATCTGCCAGTAATCGTATTGCTGAAACAACAATTGCTTTTGACAGAAGCAATAGTATAACAGAAAATATCTTGTTTGTTTAGCACTAATTGTATTTAAACATACAACAACACAATACACATGTCAGAGTTTTTGTGTTCCAAGTTTTCATTCCACAATTGCACCCCAATATATCCCCAATCAATTCGCATTTCACGTTGTTTACATTTATTTAATGTACATTTACGTAATTGTGTTAACCTGTGTGACATCTTAGTCTTAAATTGCTGAACGTGGTGAATGAATTACGCAAGTTACTGATTAGTTTTGGCTTTATCAGAGTATTATTTTAACCATTATGTACTCTGAACTGTTAACACAATGGAGTGATTACCTGTTTAAATACACCTGATTACTTGTACTTTGTACCTGCTTGTCAGAATGACTCTACTTTCAGTGGCTTCACCTTGCGACTAGTCACTTCTGCTTTTGAAGACCTTTTTTGTTTCTGTACAAGAGAATTCAATAGAGTCTACCTCACTAGAGGATTTATGCTTGTGGAAACATTCTATCATGTTCTATTGAAAAGGTTGATTATTTTGGTGACAGTTTCTAGCTATTGTGCATAGAGTGTTTGACAGAAATGTCTGACAGTTTGGTTAATGCATCTATGAAAAATGCCAGCAACACTACAGATGCTGGATTTTTTTATGGTTTTATAACGTTTCCACTTGGAATTGTGATCGTGATTATCAACAGCATTGTCGTGGTCACCATTATAAAGTCACCGCCATTGCACACAATATTATATTACATTCTGTGTAACTTAGCGGTGTCTAATTTGCTAGTTGGTGTATGGCTTCTTACAGAGACAGTTATTTTTTATTTGGTTGATATAACACCTGATGATTTGGTACTTTGTGCATGGCTCTATTCATTTTCATGTGGCTTTATTGCTGCCGCTTCATATTTTTACGTTGTTGCAACAGTAGAGAGATACATTAGCATCGTTTATCCTCTTCGTTACCACACGCTGTTGACAGATAAAAGAGTGAAACTGGCTCTGGTGACATCTTGGTCATTCATGGTTACTGAAGTCATTTGTTTTGGTGTGATGTACATTTATTCCGTTGAAAATATGTACCAATGCATTCCATATCAAAGTGGATGGTTCACTGATTTTGGATTTTATCTTGCTAGTATCATAACTTCAGTCGTCTTGTTCATCTTTCTTTATTTTTACATAATTATTTTGAAAACGGCTTGGAGACAAATTCGGGAGATACAAAGTGGCATTTCTACTTTCCACAATGAATTAAATCATGTGTTGGAGTTCCATGCAAAATTTAAACTTGTCAAAACCCTCGGTATAGCTGTGTGTTTGTTTTACTTTTGTTATGTACCATACATACTCTGTTCTGTTATAATGTATAAGTATGGCACTACTTTATTTATTAATGAGAATAACGTTTATTGGTTCACGCTGCCTGCATATTTCAATTCCTTTGCAAATGTATTTGTCTTTATAACAAGAATGAAGGATTTTAGAAACTGCGTGAGGAAGCTGTTCTGTACTGGTCAATGATTCCTGCTGAAAATCTAGTGTCTGGTTAGCGTAGTTAGCACTGCATGTTTGTGTTCTTTTGTATACCAAGAAGTGTGTGATTATCCAAAACGTTTTGTGAAATAGTAGTATTCCTCACTGTCTTAGTGTTTTTTCTGCATAATTTTAAACTTTATTCTGTAAAAGAGCCCTTAACTGAGAGATGTTATGTTGACATTTTTTCCGATCTGCCTAGTACTTGTGGCCAAAACTTGTTACTATTACTCATTAACATCTTGTTTTAATTGCAAGAACTAGATAACCACTATTGTAGTAGTTCTTGCACTGAATATTGAACGTCACTGTCGGCATCTAGTGTTGGCTGCAAGAACTAGATAACCACTATTGCAGTAGTTCTTGGACTGAATATTGAACATCACTGTCGACATCTAGTGTTGGCTGCAAGAACTAGATAACCACTATTGCAGTAGTTCTTGGACTGAATATTGAACGTCACTGTCGGCATCTAGTGTTGGCTGCAAGAACTAGATAACCACTATTGTAGTAGTTCTTGCACTGAATATTGAACGTCACTGTCGGCATCTAGTGTTGGCTGCAAGAACTAGATAACCACTATTGCAGTAGTTCTTGGACTGAATATTGAACATCACTGTCGACATCTAGTGTTGGCTGCAAGAACTAGATAACCACTATTGCAGTAGTTCTTGGACTGAATATTGAACGTCACTGTCGACATCTAGTGTTGACTGCAAGAACTAGATAACCACTATTGCAGTAGTTCTTGGACTGAATATTGAACGTCACTGTCGGCATCTAGTGTTGGTTGCAAGAACTGGATAACCACTATTGCAATAGTTCTTGGACTGAATATTGAACATCACTGTCGACATCTAGTGTTGGCTGCAAGAACTAGATAACCACTTTTGCAGTAAGAGAAAATACTCTACGTCTGACATTTTGTGTTAATACTGAAAGCTGAACACTGTTTTTTGTTTGTTTTGTTTTTTCTTGCTCTTCATAGATGATTGGTATATGTTCAGGGCACTTTATTTATGACTTTAGTCATAAATTGCATAAATAGCTTATTTAATACTAATTTCAGATTTTATTTATGACTATTTATGACGTGTCAAATTTTGACCAAAAATGCCATCCTGAGCTAAAAGAAATACATATTTTTAATCAGAATCTTGTATTTTGCCTTTCTTCGTTCTTCATTACATTAAAATGTAATAAAAATGTCTACTTTCATCATTCCAAGGCCTGAAGTTTCTCGTATTGTTTTGCATGCAGGCATCCCTCCAGACTGAAATCCGTGATCGTGTTTATAATAATTATAGTATCGGTTTTAATTTGTTTAGGATGACCTATAAAATTACTGCTCATAAAAATCAATCTATTAATTAATTCGTACAGTCACAATTCGTAGCCACAATTAGTACAAGTAAATAATGTATTTTTTAAATATCGATTTTAAATTTAATGTTGGAAAATACTATTGGCTATTACATCTTTCTAGGGAACCGTCACGTATGTTTTCTAATTAAAATTACATTAAGCAAAATAACTAAACAAGAAAAACAGTTAAATTTTAATGACAATGAAGCAACAAATTCTCCCAAAGATAAAATATGCTCAAATTCTAGCAGACGGCATTATTCTTATTTCTTGAGGATGAGGCAGTAAGGCACGGGAAACGCTTGCGGCAAACTCGAGCTAAAACCTACACCCAAGCCATTGACTTACGCCGCTTAGGGGTAAGCATCGAAGTTCGGTTCGATTCGAATTCGAAAGTCACAAATTCGGTTCGATTCGAATTCGCTTTCTGGTAGAGAATGCTCACCCCTAACGCCGCTAGGATGAGAAAGGCACTGAAATGAACGTGCAAAGAAAAGAATTAGAAGTGTAGATTTCTGTTATTGTGCAGAGCGTAGGTTTGAGGCGGCAGAACTTTAGGACATTAAAATAGGTAAGCTGTCTTTAATTCAAATTTTCGATGGAACGACAACGATTCTGTCGGTGCCTATTTATTTTTTCGCGGTAACGCGCTCATTTACTTTTTATTATTTAGGTTGCTTCTAGACGAGTTAATGACAGATAAACGCATCAGTTAGACAGTCTCAGTTACTGTGTTAGTCCACCAAACAGTCACGCGCAAGCTTCTTATGGACTGCCTGTGTGTGTGGGAGAGAGAGAGAGAGAGAGAGAGAGACGGTGGAAACAGTTTTCTGTACTGAATTTTTTGTTCCATTCATCGGGAAATGATTATTTTTCTTTCGTTATTTATGACAAATTTGAAATCTTATTTATGACTATTTATGACTATTTTGCAAGAAAAGTCATAAATAAAGTGCCCTGTATATGTTAGTAGTCTGCTAAGGAAGTTGGGCAAAACCAAACAAAACTTACAGTAATAAATAATAATAAGAAATAATAAAACAAAACTTACAGTAATAAATAATAATAAGAAATAACAAAACAAAACTTACAGTAATAAATAATAATAAAACAAAACTTACAGTGATAAATAATAATAAGAAATAATAAAACAAAACTTACGGTAATAAATAATAATAAGAAATAATAAAACAAAACTTACAGTGATAAATAATAATAAGAAATAATAAAACAAAACTTACGGTAATAAATAATAATAAGAAATAACAAAACAAAACTTACAGTGATAAATAATAATAAGAAATAATAAAACAAAACTTACGGTAATAAATAATAATAAGAAATAACAAAACAAAACTTACAGTAATAAATAATAATAAGAAATAATAAAACAAAACTTACAGTGATAAATAATAATAAGAAATAACAAAACAAAACTTACAGTAATAAATAATAATAAGAAATAATAAAACAAAACTTACAGTGATAAATAATAATAAGAAATAATAAAACAAAACTTACGGTAATAAATAATAATAAGAAATAACAAAACAAAACTTACAGTGATAAATAATAATAAGAAATAATAAAACAAAACTTACGGTAATAAACAATAACAAGAAATAACAAAACAAAACTTACAGTGATAAATAATAATAAGAAATAATAAAACAAAACTTACGGTAATAAATAATAATAAGAAATAACAAAACAAAACTTACAGTGATAAATAATAATAAGAAATAATAAAACAAAACTTACGGTAATAAACAATAACAAGAAATAACAAAACAAAACTTACAGTGATAAATAATAATAAGAAATAATAAAACAAAACTTACGGTAATAAATAATAATAAGAAATAACAAAACAAAACTTACAGTGATAAATAATAATAAGAAATAATAAAACAAAACTTACGGTAATAAATAATAATAAGAAATAACAAAACAAAACTTACAGTGATAAATAATAATAAGAAATAATAAAACAAAACTTACGGTAATAAATAATAATAAGAAATAACAAAACAAAACTTACAGTGATAAATAATAATAAGAAATAACAAAACAAAACTTACAGTGATAAATAATAATAAGAAATAATAAAACAAAACTTACGGTAATAAACAATAACAAGAAATAACAAAACAAAACTTACATTAATAAATAACAAGAAGAAGAAATAAAGGAGATTACATTGAAAGTTAAAACAATTGCAACATTTCTGAAACTATACTAAACTGTGGTAGATGGCAGTTTGATTTAAAACAAAGAAAATACGATTAACCTTACAAATTCTAAGAAGATATTTTTGAAATTAATTTAAGGTCAATAGAATGCTGGCAGAACAAGATTAAAATAAAAAATTACAAAACATCATCCTATGAAACATTGAAAGCAACTGCAGTTGTTGTGAAAACAGAATAAAATATAGAAGTTTTTGATTATTCTGTCAAGCGTGTGAATGTACACTGTATGAAAGGGTTGTTTAATTAAAACAAACGATATAAAATTATGGAATTTCGATACAGAAATTTTTGTACTACAATTAATTCTAACAATCAGTACAGCTAAAAACATAATATTTCGACACTTATAATGGAAATCGTCATCAGATGGTTGTTGAAATAGTATGTTCTTTCAATATACTGTATTTTCCATCTCGCTGTGCCATTTAGACACACTGTTTGCTAGACTTCTATTGAAACTTTGTACAGTAAATTCTACATTGTTGCTTGTATTATCAGCTGCCATTTCACAGAAATAGCGAAACACTACGTAAAAGTAAAGGTAACACAAACAATATCTTGTCACAGAAACAAGTGAAAGCAATGAAACAGTTGGCAAACTTTTTGAGAAAGAAATATGTCCGGGAAGAGCACTCTCTTTTCTTTCCCACTTCCCACTTGCTATTATTTTACCATTATGTACTCTGAACTTACACAATGGAGCATTTACCTGTTTAACTACACCTGATTAGCTGTACTTTGTACCCGCTTTGTAAACGTTTACGTCAGAATGGCTCTGCTTTCAGTGGCTTCACCTTGCAACTAGTCAGTTTTGCTTTTGAAGACCTTTTTTTGTTTCTGTATAAGAGAATTCAATGGAGTCTACCTCACTAGAGGATTTATGCTTCTGGAATAAGTGGAAACAGTATATTATGTTCTACTGGAAATGTTGATTATTTTGGTGACAGTTTCTAGCTATTGTGCATAGCGTGTTTGACAGAAATGTTTGACAATTTGGTTAATGCATCTATTGCATCTATGAAAAATGCCAGCAACACAGATGCTGGATTATTTTATGGTTTTATAACGTTTCCACTTGGAATTGTGATCGTGATTGTCAACAGCATTGTCGTGGTCACCATTATAAAGTCGCCGCCGTTGCACACAACATTATATTACATTCTGTGTAACTTAGCCGTGTCTAATTTGTTAGTTGGTGTATGGCTTCTTACAGAGACAATTATTTTTTACTTGATTGATATAACACCAGACCATTTGGTACTTTGTGCATGGCTCTACACGTTTACAAGTTGCTTTATTGGTGCCGCTTCCTATTTTTACGTTGTTGCAACAGTAGAGAGATACATTAGCATCGTTTATCCTCTTCGTTACCACACGCTGTTGACAGACAAAAGAGTGAAACTGGCTCTGGTGACATCTTGGTCATCCATGGTTATTATCACTGTAAGTTTTGTTTTGTTCTTATTTATTTATTACCGTAAGTTTTGTTTTATTATTTCTTATTATTATTTATCACTGTAAGTTTGTTTTGTTATTTCTTATTATTATTTATTACCGTAAGTTTTGTTTTATTATTTCTTATTATTATTTATCACTGTAAGTTTTGTTTTGTTATTTCTTATTATTATTTATTACCGTAAGTTTTGTTTTATTATTTCTTATTATTTATCACTGTAAGTTTTGTTTTGTTATTTCTTATTATTATTTATTACTGTAAGTTTTGTTTTTTATTTTTTTTTTTTGTGTTTGTTTGTTATTTCTTATTATTATTTATTACCGTAAGTTTTGTTTTATTATTTCTTATTATTATTTATCACTGTAAGTTTTGTTTTGTTATTTCTTATTATTATTTATTACTGTAAGTTTTGTTTTATTAATTCTTATTATTATTTATCACTGTAAGTTTTGTTTTGTTATTTCTTATTATTATTTATTACTGTAAGTTTTGTTTTATTAATTCTTATTATTATTTATTACTGTAAGTTTTGTTTTATTAATTCTTATTATTATTTATTACTGTAAGTTTTGTTTTATTAATTCTTATTATTATTTATTACTGTAAGTTTTGTTTTATTAATTCTTATTATTATTTATCACTGTAAGTTTTGTTTTGTTATTTCTTATTATTATTTATTACTGTAAGTTTTGTTT
>JAQGDQ010000918.1:0-80595 GCA_030141605.1 Tubiluchus corallicola | reverse complement strand
AACAGGTAATGGTTGACTAGGTCAGGTTAGGTTAGGTTAGATTTGGTTAGGTTAGGTTAGGCTAGGTCAGGTTAGGTTAGGTTAGATTATATTAAATTAGATCTGATTTTATTCGTCTCATTTAAATTTACACATATAATAACATACAATGTTTCTTTAAGATGATAAACACTACATTGAGACGGGGTGGCAAAAAACCAAAAGGTCACCTTAGCAACCACCCCTATTTAGACGACATTAATATTTATTTAGTTAATCGAGTGACACTGTTAGCAGCTTGTTGCGAGACATAGAGGGCGACACGGTGCTACAGACGATAGCGCTCAATAAATACGTTGATTCCTAGAGGTTGTCTTTTTTCGTGGATTTAACCAAGGCCTAATTTATCATATGCAAATGTTTCCGAGGGTCATGCGAACCTGTGGGATACGCGGAATTCCGAGTTTTCGGGAGACCAGCAGTGCCATTTTTGTAAATCACGTAAATTCGTTGAGAAGATTTTTATGGACCCAGTACATTATTTCGCAAGCTGACCGCTAGGTGGCAGGCCGCCACTTTGTTTACATCACGTACATCAGTGTAACCACGTGTAGATCTCTATGTATAAAAATATAGAATTAATTGTGCGGAGTTATTTGAGTCAATTGCAGACAGTTTTTATATACTTTTGCATAGGAGCGGCCAGTACTTAGGCGTTTTTGAGACAATTAGGTATCATGTATCCTTGATAGTTGAGCATTTTAAATTATGCATGAAACAAGGTGATTGATATTTTAAGTCCACTTAAAGGTTCTCTATGGCCTACGCAGCCCCCAACCCCCCGGCCTGTTTCAGAGTTTTTTTACAATTTGTCATTCTCATCCCTGAAGCTGTGGGATGAAGCGCTAAGTTCTCTCTATTTGCAGATTGACAGGCTCCTGCCGATAGCCGGCAAGGAACAAATTGAAGACTTCAGCCACATGTTCTTCAACAAGTCCGCCAAAGATATGCAGGACGGTCACCTTTGGTTGTCCGTCTGGACTCGACCGCCGAAGAGTCGTTTCACTCGGTTGCAACGCGTCACGGCTTGCCTCTCGCTGCTCTACACCACCATGTTGGTCAGCGCGATGTGGTACGGTCTGGTGCCGGAGGACACACAGTACTCCCAGGGGACGTTGAAGTTTGGACCTTTTGCCTTGTCAACTCAAGAAGTAAGTTGTAATCCTGACTGGTTTGGTTACAAATGTACATTGTATGTACAAATGTATATTTGTAACGATGCTGTACATAACGTTGTTTGGACACCAGTATTAAAGGAAGTAGCGATATCACTATCTTTGTTTACCATTGGTTGACCTACGTCTAAAGACAGTTTAAGTCATTTTTTCCAACATTTGCTTTCTATTATGTATCTTACTGTTTGTTATTCATTGAATTATTGATAACTTTTTGCTTCTTTTAACCCTTTCATACACATTGTATCCCGTGGGATACGACAATATTTTCTGCCTTTAAAATTAATAAAATTTTAAAACTGACAGTTATTTGATCTGTTAATAGTTATTTTGAGTTAAGCCAATAATAATAGACTAAAAATGGTGATAAAATGGCAAACTAGAAAATCTATATAGCATAAAAAACTGCACAACGTGCAGTACTTTAGAGATGACTTTGTACAGATCAGCATAGCATGCACACTAAATGTCTTAAATACTTTAAAAAATTATCAGCAGTTGCAAAATGAAGCATATTTTATGCTTCCATTGAATTCCAATGTATCCCGTGGGATACAGGCTATATTTAGCATGTGTGCACAGGTAGAAAAATTAATTATTATGTGTAAACAAAATGGACATACTGAACAAAAGTACCGAGCCAAAAAATTTTTTCTTATCAAAAAAATAATTTGGGACTGAAAGGGTTAATGTATTAGTTGTGTATTTGTGTTGATGTGAAATAAATAAACAAAAAACAACAACAATCTTAACCCTTCTTGCGTTTGCATCTTTTAGATTGGCGTCGGATTCATGTCAAATATGATCATCTTTCCCATCAATCTGTTCATCGTCTTCATCTTTCGCAAAACTCGCTCGCGGCAAACGAAAATCAACCCCGTCATGGATGCCATAAGGAGAAACGAACGACAAAAGCGAGCAAGAACGCCACTAGGTGTCAGCCTGTCACGTGACCGACCAGATGGGCAGCGACCTCTAACAGGTGGTTTCTCAGTTTCGGATGTTGAGCACTAAAATTCTAGTTGTTTATTTCGTTATAATTCGTAATAATAATTCATTTTGTTTAAAATTCGTAATAATTCTGTATAAATATTATTAATTTTTTTAACCCTTGTAGGATCACAATTTTTTACAACCGATTTTGGTAACCGGGGGGTAAAAAATTACCCCAACCATAATTTGTAAATCACTTTTGATAAACCGCCGTGTTTCATTAGTAAACAGCAACAGCATAATTTGTGGTTATGCTGACCACCATAGGATACATTATAACTCTGCTTAAAGACATGTGACTTGTTAGTAATAAGAAATTTAGATTCACTTTGTTACGTTCCCTCATCCATGCTGGAATAACTGTAGACAACCGACATTGCTAGCGCGTGTGCAAAAATCATTGTTATTTTGAATTTATTGTCTACTACTTTGATCTTTTAGGTGGAGTGATTTGAGTAACTGACATTTTGTTTTATCAGATACATCGCCCGTATAATGTATAGACAAGCAAAGTAAAGTTTCCGGAATTTTAAAAAATCGACATATTGCATTTTCACTTTTATTTCGTGGGGAGACAATGCACCTAAAATAAATAACTGAAAGTACTTTGTGCACAAAACATATTTTGAAAAAGTCATAGAAAAGGTTTACTGGGATGCGTATGGTAAAATGCAAAAAAACGGTCTGAAGGGAAATTTATTTCCTCCCGGTTACCTTATAAGGGTTAAATTTGTTTGAATACCGTTTATTTTTAAAGGAAAGGACAAGGCACTTGGCATATTGGGTTTAACTTGGAAAAATATAAAAAAATTTGCAAAAAGATGAATGTCTATACAGCATAAATTAATCCATTGTTTGGGCTTTCAAAAACCAAATTCGAAGCTCGATTAAATTTTGCTCTTTCTTTGCTCTCTATTTGCCAAAACATGTCATTCCATCTAAACATAAGAAATTAGTGCCAAAAATAACAAAAAAATAACAATAGCCAAAAGTCAATTTTACATAATTAAGAGTTATACACTGCACTGTCATATTAATTAATACCTAGCTGTTATTTTAAACTAAATTTAAGTTTTTTTAAAGTAATTAGAGGATATACATACGTTATTAGCCCCAAATCATGAGCAATTGTAAACAGATAACGACAATATCTTATCAACTTATCATAACACGTCTTCACTTCACAGTAGGCCTCTGACCCAGATCATATTGATGACGTGATTAGGCCAAAAATCACCACTAGGTGGCCAAAGCCAACAAGAAGCGAAGGCTGCTATGTACACTAATGCAAGATTTCCATGTTGCTGCTGTACAAACATTTTTATGCCCGGTGGTAAGCCGCCGTTCACTTAAATTTATGGCATAACTGGTGGACTTCGTAACTTTTGGTAAGCGCATCGTGGCTTTCCGTAAGCATGGCTGCTTTTACTAATTCAAGCCTCTGCGGCTTACCTAACTTTCACGTAAAAATGCCCACAAAATCATATATCTAATTTTTGTAAAAACTTGGGCTTTTGACAAAATTTCGCAATGCGTTGCTTTTCTTCGGCCGAAAAACGACGCAAAGGCCCCGCAAAAATTTTGGTTATAAACACTTATAATCAAAAATACGCAAACATCCTACCTAGTATTCGGTTACTTACCTAACGCAAAGCCAACAGCAGCAGCTTTTACTGAATTAAAGCTATAAGGTTATAAGCAGCGTATAATGGATGACGTCACAACAATGGCTTTGCGTCAGCAGTTTTCCAAGCGAAAATTGCCAAAAATAGAACATCTAATTAACTCGTCGTCACTCCTTTTGGTGGACCTGCCCTAACATATAGCCCACATCATTGTGTAGCCCTGTTCTTGCTCTTTCTAAAGAGCCATATATCTTCTTCCAAGATGTCCAAGTTTTGAGAAAACAATTAAATGTTTGTTGCACATTGCGTACGTAATGTGAATTTTGATGGAAAATATGGCTGAGATGGTTAAGCTTTTTTTTACTAACCTTTTAAATATTATTGCTCGTGGTCGCTTAACCGTTTAACCTTTCCCGATGACGTGATACGTATAAGAAAATATCGAATGCGCGTGACTTGCATGAGTAAGCGGTGCAGTTCAAATCTAGCATGTGCTAACGAGAATGTCCAACATGGCGGCATGCACAAGTAAAAAACGTTTCACAATTTAGAGTTTAGATGCTTCTTAGGCAGCCAGATAACGTGAAACGATGTCGTAAATGGTACAGTTTTATATAAGCGGTACCTTGTTAACTGCGCACGCCCCCACTCAGGATAGATACAAATTTTGCAAAGAAATTGCAGCTAAATTCTGCTAATTGCATGATGTTTCAAACATTTTAATGATAAAGAACGCATGTGGCTGAAGTGCTGAATTATTCGAATCTATAATTTTAGGTTTGAATCGAATTTGAAATAAAAAAACTCGTTTGAATCGAACGTTCGATGCTCATGCCTTGCAGTCATTGTCACAAGGTGTTACATTTTCAAAGATTTTCGCTTTTAGACTCCCGCCGAATCTCCGAACATAGTAACCGGTATGTGAAACTTTTAGGGTTAGCACCATCCCAGTCTGGTGCTGATGCTGAAGCTAAAGCAATGCAACCGGGAACTGAAGTCGGAAATGCCTCTGACAACAGCGACGACGAGGAGTGGCCGGCTATACCATCTAGGCCACCCAGGTCGCAATCTGCCATGTCTGACGAGTCGTTCATCATTGAAACGTAAGTCTGAAAGTGTTTTAAAGTAAAACAGACAGAATGATTTTCTTATCTTGCCCAATTTTGAAGTACGATAAAAAGTATACAGTTTAACACCTACAATAATGCCAAAGCGTTTCTGATAATTAAATAATATGTTAAAAACTTAATTAATGACAGGCGAGTCCAATTATTGATGACTTTACAAACGTAGTAGTAGTAGTAGTAGTAGTAATAGTAGTAGTAGTAGTAGTAGTGGTTGTAGTGGTAGTTGTAGCAGTAGAGGTAGTGGTAGCAGTAGCGGTAGTGGTAGTGGTAGTGGTAGTAGTGGCAGAGGTGGTGGCGGTAGTAGTAGTAGTAGTAGTAATAGTAGTAGTAGTGAGAGTGGTATTAGTAATAGTAGTAGTAGTAGTAGTAGTAGTAGTAGTAGTAGTAGTAGTAGTAGTAGTAGTAGTAGTAGTAGTAGTAGTAGCAGCAGCAGCAGCAGCAGCAGCAGCAGTAGCAGCAGCAGCAGCAGCAGTAGTAGTTGTTGTAGTAGTTCTATTTTTATTTTCAGTTCTTGTTTGATTTTTTTATTATGCACTTATTATTACTATGTAGGAATTGTACTAACACGTTATAAGCATATCAATTTAATGTCATTCGTAACAATTAAATCTTTATTATAAGCAGTACTAACACTAATACACTGTAGCATAGCGCTTATAAAACTGTTCAAGACTAACCAAAGGGCAGCTGTCTAGATGACCGATTGGTTATTCGCTGCCCTTTCTTCACATTTTTGTTTCGAAGTTAATTGTATTATAACTGTGCGTGCGTTACAAGATAAATAAAAAAGATTATGGATTATTTTAGATTAATATTCCGTGAGCATGTTGCACATGTTTGTGAAAGCGAAAATTGAAGTTTAGTGCTACTGTACAACTCAGCAAATTTTTGTTTAAACATATTTTTATTGAATAAGAGGTATTCAGTATTGCTTAAACAGACTGTTTTAGCAACTGATAAATGTTCTCACCAAATTGTCAAGTTTACCGCTGTACTCACGCTTGAGCTCTTGAACGTGTGCACTACATCACAACTGAACACCTCTGAACTGAGAAGTGCAGCAGCTGCTCTTTATGTGACATGTTTCCGAAATGCAGGCGCTAGTGTGAATGGCGAAATGCATGTAACAGTGAAGAACTAGTGGTGCGAACGTGAAACTGTGTTTTTGTAGTAATAATTCTTCCACTTTCGAAAGTCATTTTCGAGAAATAGTGTGTTTTCTTTCAACATTTTACAGAGTAGAACATAGTAGTTTAAGATTGGGTTTTAACAAGTTTTTTCTGATAATAGTTTCTCCTGTAACCTGACGTTTTCTCAATAACTACATTTCACATGCGAGTTCAGCTCACAAGACTGTGTCTCCTCTTGCTAAAATCATCTTGTTTTTGTTAGAATTCCCGTAAAGAAGAAGAAAAAGAAGGCGCCGTTTGCGTTTCCGTGGTGGTTCCTCATCGTGGGATGGATCCTCCTCTGGTTGACCATACTCGCATCGGCCAGCTTCGTGTTCTTCTACGGGATCAGTTTTGGAGATTTGAAAGTTCGCAAGTGGCTCTCTTCGCTTTGTCTGTCAATTACCTTCGATATTTTGCTGAGTCAACCTATAAAGGTCAGTTTTTTTAATGCAAAATGCAGGGATGAGAATTTTCCGCGGATACGCGGCGTTCCGAGTTTTTGGAAGACCGGTAGTGCCATTTTTGTAAATCGCGTGAATTCGTTGAGAAAATTTTTATGGACCCAGTACATTATTTCACAAGCTGACCGCTAGGTGGCAGGCCGTCACTCTGTTTACATCATGTACATCAGTGTAACCACGCGTATATCTCCATGTATAAAAATATAGAATCAATTGTGTGGAGTTATTTGAGTCAATTGCAGACAGTTTTTATATACTTTTGCATAGGAGCGGCTAGTACTTAGGCATTTTTGAGACAATTAGGTATCATGTATCCTTGATAGTTGGGTATTTTAAATTATGCATGAAACTAGGTAATTGATATTTTAAGTCCACTTAGAGCCTCTATGGTCACAAAATTGCTGTTTGTTGCTTTGCCCCTTTGAACCCCCATGGGGACTTTGCCCCTCAACCCCATTAGGGGCCTAGGCGGCCCCAAAACCCCCGGCCTGTTTCAGAGTTTTTTGCAATTTGTCATTCTTATCCCTGAAAGTGTCCTAAACATAGATAATTACCACTCAGCTTAAAACTTACTTATTCCAGGGAAATAAATCCTTATAACTTGTTTCCATTTCATAGCATCTATCCGTTATCATCCGTTATCTATCTCCTTCTCAAAGAGGGTGAGATTGTAGTTAAGATTTAATGCACAAGAAAACCCTCCACATACATAAAACTTAAGAAATTCGTCTTGAAATTCTATACCACTTACGTATTATCTTTTTGCATGCAGAGCTTCCATCGGCAGTAACGCTGTATAAAACCTGTAATTTATACCCCCGTGATGACCGTTAGGCGCAGCCATTTAAAAAGATATGTTATTTGAAACAAGTTTTGATAATATTCTGTAAAGCTGGAAAAAATAATCGTAGCGCACAAGACACTAACTAAATAAAATTTGAAATTACTGTATCTTGTCAATAAGATTAAAAATACGTTTTTTGGTTAATGAGTGGTGCACCCTGGAGGGTGAGTCAGCGACATTTTACTTATTGACACAAACATTTTAAATTATTATTTCTAGTTACATAAGTCTTTACAACAGGTAAGTGAAATGCTAAGTAATATAGATTTGCATGGAAAGTTTTTTAGGACATAATTTAACATTTCCTTTTCTTCCCCTGATTTACGTTGTGTGTATATGACGTCATGTAATGGTGACTTCGGAACAATATCGCGGGAAGTTTAAAACAAACAAAAAATCCTTTCAATGCGAGTACGATGCATGCATAAAATTGCTATAAAGTAGTATAATTGTTTTAAGTCGATTTTTCTGAAACCTACTTCAGGTACCCCTTTTCTTGTCCTTTAAATTTGCAATTTTATTACTGACTATGAAAAGGTCTTCCAATTTGCTGATGACACAAGTATTTTTTTCTAGATCAACAGCAAGTTACTTAACACTAATATTATTAATAGTGAACTCAGTAAAATTACAGCCTGGTTTAAAATCAATAAATTAGCACTAAACTCAACTAAAACTAAATACATTTTATTCAGAGCTCGTAACAAACCTATAAATATGAACAGTATTATAAAAATTGATGGTAATGCTGTAGAACAAGTAAGTGAAATGAAGTTCCTAGGGGCTATGTTAAATGAACACCTAGATTGGAAACCACACTTAAATATGATTCATTCTAAAGTTGCTAAAAACATCGGGTTAATCAGTCGAGTTAAACATTGTTTTACAAAAGAACACCTAATCACTCTTTATAATTGTCTAGTACTGCCATACTTAACCTACTGTAATATACTTTGGAGGCACACCTACCCTTCAACTCTAATTAAACTAAACTCTCTACAACGTAAATTTATAAGATTGATAGCTAATTTGAACAAGCGTGAACATGTAGGTCTTAATCTTTTTAAGAATTATTCTATCCTAGTGCTAAATGATCTAATAAACCTGAATACCGCTGTGTACATCTACAAAACCTAACATAAACTTCACCCCGCTTTCTTTTTAAACCCATTATCTATTAACGTAAGACATTACTCAACAAGATTTAACGAATTTTGTATTAAGTATTGCAGGACTGACGCGGCAAGGCACTTCATCACTAACACTGGCCCTAGACTTTGGAATAACATCAACGAATACATAAAAAATTCTTTATCTATAAATAACTTCAAAAGAAATTTCAAAAGTGAAATCTTTTCTAATTATGCAGAATAAATCAATTTGATTAATTACGCTGCTGTCCCTGTCGGAATCCATTGTGTTGCTGGCTATGTCAATTTTTACATTTTTATAGTTCATGTTACTTCATTCAGATACCATCACGCCTTTCTTCTTCTTTCTAATTTTCTATTAACCTTTCTTCTACTCCTTTACTGCTCTTTTCTATTACACTCAGTCCGCATTCATTTGGGGTGCTCTAAACAAGTAAATACTTCTTGAGTACCCCACAGGTCATTTGCGGCTTGGCATCTTGTGCACATAATAATAAATATATTATGAAATACTTTTATGTACAATGCTGTAATGATCATTGTGGATATATTTAATAAATAAAAAAAAAATTTATAAACTGCATTCTGTGGTGTTCGTACAAGTTTTCCGTTTATTATACAGATATTTCTGCTGGCCGTATTCTTCAGCTGTTTATGTAAGAAGGTTGACCTGGAGGAAGACGACGCCGACTACGACCTCGAACCGATCGTTCTTAAACAAGACGAGGAGTGGATGCATCAGTACAGTAAGTTGTCTGACTATTTGTAACTGTAGATTTTATCAGAAGTATTTTCTCTGTTTCTAGTATCAGAAGTATTCTTATCTCTGTTTCTAGTATCAGCAGTATTCTTATCTCTGTTTCTAGTATCAGAAGTATTCGTATCTCCGTTTCTAGTATCAGAAGTATTCTTATCTCCGTTTCTAGTATCAGAAGTATTCTTATCTCCGTTTCTAGTATCAGAAGTATTCTTATCTCCGTTTCTAGTATCAGAAGTATTCTTATCTCCGTTTCTAGTATCAGAAGTATTCTCACCTCTGTTTCTAGTATCAGCAGTATTCTTATCTCTGTTTCTAGTATCAGCAGTATTCTTATCTCTGTTTCTAGTATCAGAAGTATTCTTATCTCTGTTTCTAGTATCAGCAATATTCTTATCTCTGTTTCTAGTACCAGAAGTATTCTTATCTCTGTTTCTGGTATCAGAAGTATTCTTATCTCTGTTTCTAGTACCAGAAGTATTCTTATCTCTGTTTCTAGTATCAGCAGTATTCTTATCTCTGTTTCTAGTATCAGAAGTATTCTTATCTCTGTTTCTAGTATCAGCAGTATTCTTATCTCTGTTTCTAGTATCAGAAGTATTCTTATCTCTGTTTCTAGTATCAGCAATATTCTTATCTGCGTTTCTAGTATCAGAAGTATTCTTATCTCCGTTTCTAGTATCAGAAGTATTCTTATCTCCGTTTCTAGTATCAGAGGTATTCTTATCTCCGTTTCTAGTATCAGAAGTATTCTTATCTCCGTTTCTAGTATCAGAAGTATTCTTATCTCTGTTTCTAGTATCAGCAGTATTCTTATCTCTGTTTCTAGTATCAGCAGTATTCTTATCTCTGTTTCTGGTATCAGAAGTATTCTTATCTCCGTTTCTAGTATCAGCAATATTCTTATCTCTGTTTCTGGTATCAGAAGTATTCTTATCTCTGTTTCTAGTATCAGCAGTATTCTTATCTCTGTTTCTAGTATCAGCAGTAGCGGCAGAAACAATCATATTTGTATCAGTAGTAATTTTTATTGGTACCATTTGCGGGGCGGGGGGTATTTACCAATAGACTTACTAGGCTGTAGCCTCAGGGGCCAGATTTTAGGGGCCCAGTGTTAAAAATTTGTTATTCTGGCAAAATGTGTATGCTTTTGTTCAAATGAAACACCTATTTTATAACACACCACAGTTTGTTACTGAGTTTGCTTTTATTTAAGCCCCCTATAGCAATCAAGTACAACAATTAGATGAAAAATATTACATCACAACCAAAATATATGTAATTATAATTTAACTAGCAACAGCGACCTAGCGTTGATGTATGTACTAGGTAACAGTGCTGCTAACACTAGGTCTATGGTAGTGAAATATTACAGGAAACATAATTTACTGTCCAAAATATATATTTTCATGCCTATAAAAGTTAACAATTGTTTCTTATATTTGAATAATTAGCTTAGAAAGTTAATTAACGGCAACTGAACACAGCTAGTGCTTACGTCAGAAACTAACCACAGTTTGTGCAATAGCAGGCGACTTCTCTTGTGCGTCAAGCACGTTTGCGTAAGTGGTACTGCTTAAACGGGTGATGTCACAAAAATGGGCTCCACATCATATGACGTCAGAAACTAACACAGCAATTCATGATCGTGCTTATCTACGGTACTGCCTTCTATTTCTCGGCCACACAACTGTGACAAAAGGCGCCGTTGCCAATCTTAGTAGATTCACTGAGCCGTGCGTAGCTTTGAAAGTTTAACGAAATTTGAGTATCCAAGGTAATTATCATTTAATCTAAGCTTTGATTTAAAATAAGCTATTGTAGTTTTCAATATTTTAGAGCATTCTTTATTCTGAACTAACGCTTACACAATCATCCGGTTTTCGTTTAAGTATGTCTTCCACCATCGAGTGCTGCATCCGTGTTCCAATGCATGGGCTTTAATAAAAGCAAGTTCAGTAACTATCAGTGGTGTGTTATAAAATAGGTGTTTCATTTGAGCTCTAATAATTACAAGTAATTACTTCTTGAGTACCCCACTGGTCATTTTGCGGCTTGGCATCTTGTGTACATAATAATAAATATGTTATTAAATACTTTTATGTACAATGCTGTAATGATCATTGTGGATATATTTAATAATAAATAAATAAATAACTGTATAAAAAAACTACTGCATAATTTTTACTTCATTTAAGTTTAATGCTACGGTCAGTAAGGATGTCAGAATGCCCAGTCAGTCAGTCAGTCAGTCAGAATACTCAGCATGTTTAACTTTCAGATGTTAATGCCGGCCTGCCGAGAAAACCCGCCTACAAACCTCCAAATCAGAAGCTCGTGGAGGAGATGAGAAAAGAGCGGTTCAAAGAGGTGAAAATGTTTGAGATACTGAGAGAAGTCGGTTCATATCTGTTCTTCCTCTGGATTGTGTATCTGGTCAGTTACAGGTAATGTGTGATGAGAAATCATCGAGAAAATGTGTCGTTAGTGCTGAATATAAGATTTCTGCTCTTGTCTCAGAGTTAAATTTGTTAACTGAGAAATGTTGGTTGGATAATAGAAGAAAATAATTGCCGCCATGAAGAAGTCAATTTGACAAAACATCGATCACTAATCTTCCATCTTATGTGTGATTTCCAGCTCATAACTTTTGCAATAAATGGAATGGTATACAATTGTAAGTAGTACACTTACGTACTTCTAATTCCTTATTAACTCCTTCAGGACCGCACCATTTAAAATTGGTCTTATGAGACCTATGGTGGCTTTTTTGTTGCTGCATGAGCACAGACATAACTAAATGATTACAAATTAGGTGCTGTTTTATTCAGGAGAATCTCGGCTATCCAATCACCCTGTTTGTTTAAACGTTTATAAGTGATTTAATTGGATAAAATTAAGAAAAACACGCCCTTTTCAGGCACTCCAACTTAGCCTATCTAGTAGCTTAGTCTGGCGTACACTTGCGTGATCGTACACACTATTTTATTGATCGCCTTCTTGCTACAGCCCAAGAGAACCATCTGCTGTACAGAATTCCAGGAGAAACCAACCGATCAGCCAAGGAGAAATTAGGTTGTTTCATCTTTTAACAGGAATTTTTCTTTCAAAATAGAGTAGACTTGAGGCCAAAGTTTATCAGAGTGTTGTGTCTGGATAGTTGAAATTTTCTGCATTAGCCGATTTCACACAAGTGATACATTGTTACAATCCAAATACTGCAGTTACTGAAAGCTTTTTGCAATTCTTTCGTCAAAAATCAATTTTTAATTTGTCTAAGGTAAGCAAATGCATTTCATACATAGTTTTGCAAAATCCATTGTGTGAGGAGTAGAAACCTACAAAACTTATCAAATATAATGTAATCACTGCTTAGTGAGAGCAGTTTTTCATGAACCCATGCAAAATCCAGCAAACGTTTACGGTCCTGAAGGAGTTAACTCCCCCCCCCCAGATGGCAGACAAAAATCACTCGTTCACCATAGCAAAATCAACTTTACCGATGCCCAGCTGTGCCCTCTTGTTTGAAGCTATAGCATGACAATGCGCGCAGGGGCTTCGTGTCGCCATGACATTTTTTTTACAAATACAGTGTTCCCTCGCTACTTCGCGGTTTGTTTATCGCGGACTTGCTGTTTCGCGGGTTTTCAAAAATATTAATGTAATGTAATGTTAATATTAATGTTTATCGTGGTATTTTCGCTGTTTCGCGGGTTTTTGCGGTACTCCGTCTAAAGTATTTTTGCACGTGTGTAGTACGTGTTGTACAGTAATGTACAGATTTGACGAACTTTGCATAAAAAATCACAAAATATAAAAAAAGGTACATGACAGTATGGGGAAACTTATTAAGGGAATCAGAAAAGGTTATGTATAAGAGTGTGAGGAGGGTTTATAAAGACTTAAAATAATGTATAACTACTAAAATAAGTATAGCGTCCCTACTTCGCGGAAATTCACTTACGGGCCTGGAACGGAACATCCACAATAAATGAGGGAACACTGTCTCATTAGTGCACAAAAAGTTGCCATGAAAATGCTTCACTTTCTGTGCAAAACAGCATAAAGCACATTAAATTTGCTCAAAATGCACAGACACCAAAAACGGTCTCAACATAAAAATGTGATTATCACAAGGCTTAAGAACCCTCTTAATAGATCCGTTGGCTGTTTTTATCTACTAATATTCTTCGTAATGAGATTAGTACATATTGTGGCAAAATTTCTCAACGGCCAGAAAGTTAATCAGGCAAAACAGTGAACTTGTAATAGCACTGTTTACAGTCCCATGCATAGTATTATTTGAGCTGTCCTTTCCCCAGAAATTTTCTGAACATTAATTCGCTTACTGTAAGAACAGTGGCGACTCATAGCAGGGATGAGAATTTTCCACAGATATGCGGAATTCCGACTTTTTGGAAGACCAGTAGTGCCATTTTTGTAAATCGCGTGAATTCGTTGAGAAATTTTTTACGGACCCATTACATTATTTCACAAGCTGACAGCTAGTTGGCAGGCCGTCACTTTGTTTACATCACTTACATCAGTGTAACCACGTGTATATCTCTATGTATAAAAATATAGAATCAATTGTGCGGAGTTATTTGAGTCAATTGCAGACAGTTTTTATATACTTTTGCTTAGGCGTTTTTGAGACAATTAGGGACACTTTGAGACATGTATCCTTGATAGTTGGGTATTTTAAATTATGCATGAAACAAGGTAATTGATATTTTAAGTCCACTTAGAGGCTCTCTTTGGTCACAAAATTACAATTTGTTGCTGGCTGCAACAGGGGCTTTGCCCCCTTGAACCCCCATGGGAACCTACGCGGCCCTCAAACCCCCGGCCTGTTTCAGAGTTTTTTGCAATTTGTCATTCTCATCCCTGCGTTAAACAATTGCCATTTTTTCATGGATAAATTTACAAGTTACAGATATCTATTTTGTGTGTAAATAAATAATATATCATTCCATATTGTTACATTGCTGAGCACACCGGGTGGCATAGCTCAATCTTAGCATGCTCACTTGCCACGCGAGAGATCATGAGTTCAACTCTCGACCGAGTCATACCAAAGACTTAAAAAATGGTACTGCTGGTTCTTCGACCGAGCATGTTTGGGTTAATCGGGATAATAATCGGGATAATAATAATAGTAGTAATAATCGGGATCACCCTGGAAATAAGTATTGAGTTACTTAAATTATTATTATTATTATTATTATTATTATTATTATTATTACTACTACTACTACTACTACTACTACTACTACTACTACTACTACTACTACTACTACTACTACTACTACTACTACTATTATTATGTTGTGTATTATCCAATGATTTGATTTCTTACCAACGCAGATTTAAACAAACGATTGTTTTGTCTAATTTTCAGCCAGAGGGATCCGAATGCGTTTTACGTTCAACAATCTCTCCGGGATCACTTCCTGGCTCCGGGCGACTGGTACATGGATTTTGAAACGGTATATTGACACGTTCGTCTGTTTTTGTTTGTTGGCTTAATGCTTACGCGAAGCATTTTATCATCGTCGCCGTCATCATTTTCATCATCATCTTCACCATTGTCATTATCATCTTCATCATCATCATCTTTATCATCATCCGTGTTTCCATTGGTTTGTAAATGAATAATGGTACGTAATTAATTCGTTAAATTAATTATTTTCTAACTTTCATCGTCGTCCGGGGTTGCCTCTTTGTATGATGCTGATTATCGGAAAATTTATCGCATTTTCCGCCAAATGAATATAGTATTTGCTGCCAAATTGTGGAATTTTCTGCCAAATTAATATAGCATTTGCTGCCAAATTGTGGTATTTTCTGCCAAATTAATATAGTATTTGCCGCCAAATTATGGTATTTTCTGCCAAATTAATATAGTATTTGCCGCCAAATTATGGTATTTTCTGCCAAATTAATATAGTATTTGCCGCCAAATTATGGTATTTTCTGCCAAATTAATATAGTATTTGCCGCCAAATTATGGTATTTTCTGCCAAATTAATATAGTATTTGCCGCCAAATTGTGGTATTTTCTGCCAAATTAATATAGTATTTGCCGCCAAATTGTGGTATTTTCTGCCAAATTAATATAGTATTTGCTGCCAACTTGCGGTATTTTCCACCATATTATCAAAATTCTGTCCAAATTATTGAATCTTTGTAAACAAATTCCAAAATTACTGGATAATTGCAGCAAATTATTATTAATATGCACTTAATAAATAATTATAACACGAAAAATTAGCATTAATGAATTAAAATTAGATTCATTTGAACGCAACAAAATGGTCGCTAATATTCAAGCCTTGTCATGATCGTCATGAGCATTTTTTTTTTCTTTTGAAATTTCTGCTTGTTTTCAGAATACAGTGAAATCAAAGTTCATTTACTTCCTAATATTTAGCGGTAATGTTCTAAATGTTTTCAGGGTACAATTTCGTTTTTGCTTGGTAATTAGAGTATCGGGTGGTTTCTTTTTTGTACAGTATGAAGCCACAAATTATCTCATTTTTCCCATCATTGCTGTAGAAATGGCAACCTTGTCGTGGTCAAGCGTATTCCAGTTCAGGGTTATCGTAGTGCATTTCCTTGTAAAATTTTCCCGGGATTTTGAAATGTTTTTTGTGTTATCGATAACGACTCCATTTTCTTTCTATTCTAGAAACTCAATGTGCATGAAAGATTTTGGAACTGGAGCAAACTGGTTTTCCCCGATGGTCTTATCGCCGCTCCGTGGTACAACGGAGACCCGCCTACTGACCAGAAGGGATTTTTGGGTGACCGAGTTAATCGTCGCATTGGACCGGCTTACATGAGACAAATACGTGTTGTTCCAGGTAAGAGTGTACGTGATACAATTATGTGCTGTGCTGGGGAAGAGCATATGTGAGACAAATACATGTTGTGCCAGATAAGAGCATATCTAAGGCAAATATGTATTGTGCTAGGTTACAGTTTACTTGTTGTCAACAAAAATAGATGTTGTGCCATGCAAGAGCTTAGATGAGATGAATACGTGTTGTGCGAGGTGAAAGGTTTATACCCTTCATTTCCTTGCATCTCTCCTATCTTCTTTATGTCCCTCTTTCCATTTCTGCCTCTCCTCTCATGGCCTCATCTCTCGTACTCTTAACTCCCAGACCTGTTTATAATCTGTTTGTTGCAATCCATTTCAGTCCAGTCCATTTCCATCTGTACCAGCATAGTCCAGTAAAGTGCAGTCCATTTCAGTCCAGTCCATTCCCGTCTGTACCAATGCAGTCCAATGAAGTACAGTCCATTTCAGTCCAGTCCATTTCCATCTGTACCAGCATAGTCCATTTCAGTCCTGTCCATTTCCGTCTGTACCAGCATAGTCCACCGAAGTGCAGTCCATTTCAGTCCAGTCCATTTCCGTCTGTACCAGCATAGTCCACCGAAGTGCAGTCCATTTCAGTCCAGTCCATTCCCGTCTGTACCAGCATAGTCCACCGAAGTGCAGTCCATTTCAGTCCAGTCCATTCCCGTCTGTACCAGCATAGTCCACTGAAGTCCAGTCCATTTCAGTCCAGTCCATTTCCGTCTGTACCAGCATAGTCCACCGAAGTGCAGTCCATTTCAGTCCAGTCCATTTCCGTCTGTACCAGCATAGTCCACCGAAGTGCAGTCCATTTCAGTCCAGTCCATTCCCGTCTGTACCAGCATAGTCCACCGAAGTGCAGTCCATTTCAGTCCAGTCCATTTCCGTCTGTACCAGCATAGTCCACCGAAGTGCAGTCCATTTCCATCTGTACCAGCATAGTCCACCGAAGTGCAGTCCATTTCTGTCCAGTCCATTTCCATCTGTACCAGTGCAGTCCAATGAAGTGCAGTCCATTTCAGTCCAGTCCATTCCCGTCTGTACCAGCACAGTCCACCGAAGTGCAGTCCATTTCAGTCCAGTCCATTTCCATCTGTACCAATGCAGTCCAATGAAGTGCAGTCCATTTCAGTCCAGTCCATTTCCATCAGTACCAGCACAGTCCACCAAAGTGCAGTCCATTTCAGTCCAGTCCATTTCCATCTGTACCAGTGCAGTCCACTGAAGTGCAGTCCATTTCAGTCCAGTCCATGTCCATCTGTACCAATGCAGTCCAATGAAGTGCAGTCCATTTCAGTCCAGTCCATTTCCATCTGTACCAGTACAGTCCATTTCAGTCCAGTCCATTCCCGTCTGTACCAACATAGTCCACTGAAGTCCAGTCCATTTCAGTCCAGTCCATTTCCGTCTGTACCAGCATAGTCCACTGAAGTCCAGTCCATTTCAGTCCAGTCCATTTCCGTCTGTACCAGCATAGTCCACTGAAGTCCAGTCCATTTCCATCTGTACCAGCACAGTCCACTGAAGTACAGTCCATTTCAGTCCATTCCATCTCCATCTGTTTCAGTCCAGTCCATTTCTATCTGCTCCAGTGCAGTCCACTGAAGTGCAGTCCATTTCAGTCCAGTCCATTTCCATCTGTACCAGCACAGTCCACTGAAGTGCAGTCCATTTCAGTCCAGTCCATTTCCATCTGTTTCAGTCCAGTCCATTTCTATCTGCTCCAGTGCAATCCGCTGCAGCAGCTGCAACCACAGCCTAATCCTAATGCAACAAAATAAACATCTTATTTTCCATCCTTCAGGATCTTGTTCTGTCAGCCAGCAGATGTCATCCGTCGTGCCAGAATGCAGCAACCTTCCCTTATTCAGTGCTGAGGAGACACGAAATTTTGCTCTTGGCTGGTCGCTAACCGGTGTGGATGCGAACGAACTGGATGAATATAATTACAAACGTGGATTGGAGATGGATAGCTTGCCTTACTGGGGAAGATTAGGTAAATAAGTCATTCTTATTATTATTGTTATTATTGTTATTGTTACTGTTATTATAACTCTTTTATTTAAAAAATGCCTAATTTTGCAAGCAGTACACAACATTTTACATTAAATACACATAATTTTCAACATAACTTATCAAACTAATACATGATTACAAAAGTAGTTGAATTCAATATACAAATGTCAAACTATGATTTTTCTTACTTGTGAGTTCACAAAACGCGACAAAAAACAATGGCTGACTGTAACAATGATTTTCTCAGTACTTTATCAGGTTACCACAGTTCAATGTATGTGTATAGCAGCAAAAGTTGAGCAGTACTAAGTCTGTTTAGTAAATGGATGGGTAACCACTTTAGCAGCAGATACGCTCTTGTTGTTACCACTTGTTATTAGAGGAAATTTCATTGGTATTTCAGGTTTATATCCTGGTGGCGGTTATTATGTGTTCTTGAAAGAAACTCTAGACGAACTGCGTCAACAGATTCGAACACTGGAGGCTAATAAGTGGATCGATCAGTACACTAGAGCCGTCTTCATCGAATTTTCCACGTTCAATCCATATGTGAACCTGTACAGTGTTGGCATCATACTTTTTGAGTTCCCATCATCAGGTAACACTTGCTTTAAAGGAAAAGCAAACACTATTTTAAACTATGTAGTACTGGAAATTTAGCATTAGCGTACTTAGCAGTCTTCTCTTGTTATCTGCTTTGCAGGGATGAGAATTTTCCGCGGATACGCGGAATTCCGAGTTTTTGGAAGACCAGTAGTGCCATTTTTGTAAATCACAGAAATTCGTTGAGAAAATTTTTACGGACCCAGTACATTATTTCACAAGCTGACCGCTAGTTGGCAGGCCGTCACTTTGTTTACATCACGTACATCAGTGTAACCACGTGTATATCTCTATGTATAAAAATATAGAATTAATTGTGCGGAGTTATTTGAGTCAATTGCAGACAGTTTTTATATACTTTTGCATAGGAGCGGCCAGTACTTAGGCATTTTTGAGACAATTAGGTATCATGTATCCTTGATAGTTGGGTATTTTAAATTATGCATGAAACAAGGTAATTGATATTTTAAGTGCACTTAGAGGTTCTCTATGGCCTACGCGGCCCCCAAACCCCCGGCCTGTTTCAGAGATTTTTGCAATTTGTCATTCTTATCCCTGGCTTTGGCCACCTTGTGGCGATTTTCAGGCCTGATCTGGTTGAGTGGACTGAATTTTGTTAACACAACGGAATTTATAAGGCATTAAAATATTGTCGTGTTGTGTGTTTTGAAAGCTCATGATTTGGGGAAAATAATGCATGTATATTCATTTGTTACTTTAAAATTAGTTATTTAGTGAAATTACAAATTAGTCAAAAATTACTGCAAAGCTGCAGTGTAAAAACTGCTAAATTATGTGTAATTATTGATCTTTTGGTTTTTGGTATAAACTTTTATTGTTTAGATGGAATAACGTGTTTTGGGAATAAAAGACAAGAAAGAGCAAAATTTATTAATCGAGGCATCGAATTTCTATTTGGTTTTTAAAAGCCCAAACATACGTCCAAAACTCATATATAGTTAAATTACTCAGCCTTACGCTTACCCATTTGAAAGTCTTATGTGATTGGAAAAGAAAATTCTGAATAATTTGAAATAGTCATGCTGCTTGATAAAACGCCACTGCATAGCTAGATATATAGATTAGTATTTAAAAATCTTATTTCGTTTGCTAGACTTAATAAGCTGTCAGTAGGGTAGATTGTCCCTTTCTGGGTGGTTTTTAATGGGCCCCCGGGATTTTTTTGGATCGTATCCATTCTTAATTCTACTCTTAGCACCCTTTGATTAATGGAGCTGGCCCCAATACTGTCTAACCCTAACCCTAACTACCTCACCCTTTTGAATAATGGAACAGTCCAAGTGTCGGTCAACCCTATCTCTAGTTGTTACCCCTACCTCACCCCTTCAAATGATGGTTTAACCCTAACTACTCGTCATCCCTGCAAGACCCCCTCGAGGATTCAAGTGACGAACATCCCTAGTTGTTAACCCTACCTCATCCCTCCAAATAATGTTTAACCCTAACCCTAGTTGCTAACCCTATCTCATCAGATATCCTGTAACGTTCACAGCATCGAAGACGATTTGATCACGTTGTAAGTAAATTTCATGGGTAGCGTCGATGTTGACGAAGCTTTTTATTTGATTTTGTCCGCAGGTGGCATCTACCGGTACGCTCGCTTTGATCCGATACGTCTGAACGAACCGGAAGACCTGGAAACATTAAAGATGGCGTGTCAGGTGATCTTTGTGCTTTTCATCCTCTTCTTCATGTTCAGAGAAATCATCAACATCATTAAGAAAAAGAAGGCATACTTTAGCGTAAGTAATAAATGAACACTAGTCTTTCTTTTTCTTCATTTAAAATGTTTAGTCAACTATAGTTGGGTCGTCTTTTTTACTGCTTGTATAAAAGCTAAGAATGCCTAATTTCCAATAGTACCACTGCGAGATAGTACGTAAAGATTAACACATCTACAAACGTGGCTGCGTATTGCACAATAGTACGTAAAGATTAACACATTTACAAACGTGGCTGTGTATTGCACAATAGTACGTAAAGATTAACACATCTACAAACGCGGCTGCGTATTGCACAATAGTACGTAAAGATTAACACATCTACAAACGCGGCTGCGTATTGCACAACAGTAAGTAAAGATTAACACATCTACAAACGCGGCTGCGTATTGCACAATGGTACGTAAAGATTAACACATCTACAAACGTGGCTCCATGTTGCACAATAGTAGGTAAAGATTAACACATCTACAACCGTGGCAGCGTGTTGCACAATAGTATGTAAAGATTAACACATCTACAAACGTGGCTACATGTTGCACAATAGTACGTAAAGATTAACACATCTACAAACGCGGCTGCGTATTGCACAATAGTACGTAAAGATTAACACATCTACAAACGTGGCTGCGTATTGCACAATAGTACGTAAAGAGTAACACATCTACAAACGTGGCTGCATGTTGCACAATAGTACGTAAAGAGTAACACATCTACAAACGTGGCTGCATGTTGCACAATAGTACCTAAAGAGTAACACATCTACAAACGTGGCTACATGTTGCACAATAGTAGGTAAAGATTAACCCATTACAAACGTGGCTGCATGTTGCACAACAGTAAGTAAAGATTAACACATCTACAAACGCGGCTGCGTATTGCACAATAGTACGTAAAGATTAACACATCTACAAACGTGGCTGCGTATTGCACAATAGTACGTAAAGATTAACACATCTACAAACGTGGCAGCATGCTGCATAATAGTACATAAAGATTAGCACATCTACAAACGCGGCTGCGTATTGCACAATAGTACATAAAGATTAACACATCTACAAACGTGGCTGCGTATTGCACAATAGTACGTAAAGATTAACACATCTATAAACATGGCTGCGTATTGCACAATAGTACGTAAAGATTAAAATAAATAAAGTATATACGAAGCCAAAGGATTAAAATGCCATGGATAGTAAAGTGATGGAAGACAACCGGTTTGAAAGAGGATAATGATGCCATTAAAACTGCATTTGCAGATAATTCGTTCCACAAGTATGGAAATCTGTTATGAAATGAGGCACGCAGACAGGTGGTTCTTTTTCTGTTTAAAAGCATTCGACCTTGCATACATGGTCGGTTTACTAAGCCTGTCTTTACTTTACAGGAAATTTGGGTTTACAGTGAATGGGCCGTCATCAGTTTCTCCTGCGCCTGTATATTCCTCTATTTCACACGGTTGTATCTGACCAATAAGATCCTGGAGTCATTCAAGGCGTCTAAAGGTCGTGATTACATCACCATGACTCACATTAACATCACCGACGAAATGCTTGGGTAAGAAGTTGTTTATCTTCATCATCATCATCATCATCATCACCATGACTCACATTAACATCACCGACGAAATGCTTGGGTAAGAAGTTGTTTACCTTCAGCATCATCATCGTTACCATGACTCACATTAACATCACCGACGAAATACTCGGGTAAGAAGTTGTTTATCTTCATCATCATCATCATCATTATCATCATCATCGCCACCATGACTCACATTAACGTTACTGATGAAATGCTTGGGTAAGAAGTTGTTTATCTTCATCATCATCATCATCATCATCATCACCATGACTCACATTAACATCACCGACGAAATACTTGGGTAAAAAGTTGTTTATCTTCATCATCATCATCATTACCGTGACTCACATTAACATCACCGACGAAATGCTTGGGTAAGAAGTTGTTTATCTTCATCATCATCATCATCATCATCATCATCATCATCACCAACTGTCAACAAACATTTTGCATGAGAACGTGCCATGCAGTACAGTACTATGGAATGCACCTGGCTTCAGATGCTAATTGGCTGATTAGCGTTACTTGTTGTGAAGCAACTCCAATCCCACGGCTGTTAAACTTTTCTACAATGTTTCTGCATGGTCGTAGCAGTGAAGTAAGCAGACCTGGGTAACTGAGCTTAGTGCTGCGCTCGGGCGACAGTCTACCGCCTTCCGTCCCTTGCTTGAAAAACATAGGTGGCGGTGTGCCGCCTTCCGTAGTGAAAGGGTTAATGCAACACCTCTTTTACAAAAATTAATCTGCAAACAGTAGCATTGTTAATATTGATTTTTTTATTCAAGTACGTGCACGCACCTGCTGCCATCTGTTAGGCTAAAATGTAGTTACCCATTTTTTTTCATCTTAGCAACAGCGTGGCGCTTGTTGTGTTGACTTGTTGTTTTTGAATATTTCAGGTACATGTACAGCTTCGTCTGCTTTCTGTCGACATTCAAGATGTTGAAGCTCTTGCGTTTCAATCGCCGGATGTCCCTACTGGGATCAACTTTAAGTTACTGCGGAAAACCGTTGCTGGGATTCACGGGAATGTTCCTGATCGTCTTCTTCGCTTTCACCGTCGTGTTCCAGCTCAACTGCGGCACGCAGATGTACCAGTTCTCCACGCTGTTGCGGAGCGCGGAGGCCAGCTTCTCAATGATCCTCAATAAATTCAAGTACGCGCTCATTTAAAGGAAAAGCGAACAATTTTTTAGACTCATTTTAACGTCATTTTAACTTACTGTCCAAAAATTACATTCTCTTGCCTATACAAATTAACAATTGTTTCTTATATTTGAATAATTTGTTTGGAAAGTTAATTAAAGGCAACCGAACACAGTATTGCTTATGTCAGAAACTAACCACAGTTTGTGCAATGGCAAGCATCTTCCCTTGTACGTCAAGCACGTTTGCGTAAGTGTCACTGCTTAAATGCGTGATGTCACGAAAAATGGGCTCTACGTCATATGACGTCAGAAACTAACACTGCAGTTCATGATCATGGTTATCATGGTACCGTCTTCTATTTGTCGGCCACGCGAATGTGACAAAAAGGCGCCGCTGCCAATCTTAGTAGATTCACTGAACCGCTCGTAGCTTTGAAAGTTTAACGAAATTTGAGTATCCGATGTAATTATTATTCAATCTAAGCTTTGATTTAAAATAAGCTACTGTAGTTTTCAATATTTTATACCATTCTTTATTCTGAACTCATGTTTACACAATCATCCGGTTTTCCTTTAAATAAAACTTTCGTCGCAATTCTAATAAGTTATTACTTATACTCAGGGTCACATTATGCTATAACCTATTATAGGCTGCAGCCTAGCTACCCCCACCCCCGAGGGAGACTGCAAAAGATTTTCAAAAAATCCGATCTTTCACAACGATTGTGTTGAAAATGTGCTTTTAAGAGTCTCGAGCAAAGATTTGTTTGAAAAGTTTGATAGTGTATGTGATATCTTTCACTAGATGGCTCTGCAGTGTTATTACGTAATTGCTAATCTAAAGCATTTCATTATGATGCATTGCAGAGCCATCTGTTGTTGATTGTTGTAGTTGGTTAATTGATCAGATTTCATGAATATTAAAATTAGTATAACAAAATGTTTAAATACAAAAGGAAATACATTATATGAATCTTTTCTGTAAAAATCTTGATAAACATGATTATAAACTGCTGTGTTAGTTTCTGACGTCATATGACGTAGAGCCCGTTTTTGTGACATCGCGCATTTAAGCAGTAACACTTATGCAAACGTGCTTGACGCGCAAGGGAAGACATCTGCCATTGCACAAACTGTGGTTAGTTTCTGACGTAAGCAATAACTGTGTTCAGTTACTGTTAATTAACTTTCTAAGCTAATTATTCAAATATAGGGAACAATTCTTAACTTTTATAGGCAAGAAAATGTACTAAAAAAAGTGGTATTTGTTAAAGAATATTATTATTATTGACAAACAAAATATAGCTATTCTAGTTCATTTCAAGAATTTGCAGTGAGTTTACTTCAAGCTAGTGTGGATGAGTTAGAGGGTGGCTCCATCTGAGGGGGGACAATCTCATTAACCCGAAATGTGATAATCTTGACCTGATTATAGTCTTACATGAAGGTCACTACAAGAGACCAATTTTCAAACTGTATTATTTTGATACAAAGTCCCCAAACAAGGCTGACGGTCACTCATGGTAAGGGGTATAAATATGAACGCGTGTCCAGACACATAGAACCCGCATAGCGATAAGTCGCTAGTGATAACAGATACCTGTTGAAGATCAGCAAAATTCCATAGATAAGCAGCCCAAGGGAAAAATTAGATTTAAAAAACTTGATTTCTTAAGTAGGTATTAGCTGTTCAAGTTTTTATCTTGTATGCAACGTGAACAGATAAATTGCTGTTACCTCACATCATTTCCTGATTTAAGAATAATTTCTTGAGTTCAGAATCCAAGGTGTGAATGCACAACTTAGTATAAAAGCTTGAAAATGTTCACTATAAGGTTCTGTTAAGTGTTTTGCAAACACTGCTGGCAATGGTACCGTGGTGACATCTATCAGCAAGAAACGGAAAGCATTTTAAGATGGTAGCCCTTTGAAACTCTCCTTCTGGTGGAGTTTATACATTGCTAGGTTATTTCTTCTAAAAGTGTTCCAGTTCTATGTAATCACCACGTACAGCGCCTATGCTGCCATCTGCTGAACCCCTACTGCGCTACAGTCAACCATGGATAGAAGGGACACCTCAGGACCAGAAAAAACCGTCTCTTATAGCCGAAGTTGAGTCAGTTGAGTCTAGACATGTACTTTTCTGTACTTTTCCCATATTTTATCGACCATTGCTATACATTCAGTGCAAACGGTATGTAAGAAACTCCTTCAGTAATGCAAGATGTATGTGACCGCGGAAATCCGAGCTGTTCGAAGGCCGAGTTTGCGAAAAATTGAGATTAAAAATCGATAAATTTCGCTTTGATCATAGGGTCCCTTATATGCGAGGTAATTTACCTGGATTTCTATTACGCGGGACCTGAAGATATCGTCCCTTATTACCGAAAGTCCCTTAGATCCTAGAACCTTATATACGAAGATTTTTACATAGGAAAAACATTACGAAAAATTGGGTCCGGTGTTGGTGGTCCCTTATAAGCGAGTGTCCCTTAAAAGTGAGTACTTTATACCCGAGTTTGAGTGTATTCGATATCAGTACCTGTTTAACACTGTTTTACGATGTTTTACAGCATTGAGGAGATGCAGAGGGCGTCTCCGCTCGTCGCTCCCATCTTCTTCGTTCTCTTTGTTCTTCTTTGCACGTTTATCCTCATCAACATGTTCCTGACAATCGTCGTCATCTCCTTCACCATCGTCAAACACGACAACGACAAGCAGTCTAACGAGTTTGAGATTGTCGATTTCATCGTTCAGCGATTCCGCATGTTCATCGGCGTAGGGCGGCGTAAAGTAAGTCCTTCATTCAACAAATTGTAATATGAGCCCATTTATTTGACTAGCGTAAAGTAAGTCCTTCATTCAGCAAATTGCAATATGAACTCGTTTATTTGACTAGCGTAAAGTAAGTCCTTCATTCAACAAATTGTAATATGAGCCCGTTTATTTGACTAGCGTAAAGTAAGTCCTTCATTCAACAAATTGTAATATGAGCCCGTTTATTTGACTAGCGTAAAGTAAGTCCTTCATTCAACAAATTGTAATATGAGCCCGTTTATTTGACTAAAACTAACCATGTCTAATTAACTAATTGTGTGCTTGCATAGTAAAATCTTGATTATTAAGTTTTTCTAGTTACTCATATACCCTGAATCTCCATTTCATGAGGATCATTTTGATACCAAGTTCATTGCTCTATGTTATTTCTAAGCTGAGATAATCCAAGTTGAAGTTGAGGTGCAGGCTGCACACTGAAAAACATAATCTTGAGAAAATTGCTGTTAAAGTCAGCCATTGTTTTTTGCTGCCTCTCTACAAAACGCTTAGCAACCGCACAAATGTTGATTGCTACGGACTTTGCAAGAGCACATTGAAGTTATTTTTAAATCCAGTAGGTGGCTCTTCCTGACGAAGATCTGGGCTTGGCAACAGAGAAAACCAGAAGCAAAATGGCTGCTTCCACGAGCTACTATCGGTGTTTGAAAATCCAAGTTTTTTACAATTGCAGTACTAGTTGTTAGCCAGAAAAGTGGGTAACATTGAACTGTGTTCATCCTATAATTTTATTCAGTTTCTTTAGTTTTACCTAATACACTTTTTTTTTTATTCATTACCTCAGATTGGGATTGGTGCAAAGGAAGAGAAGAAAGTAGTTGTGGAGTCACCGGAGCAGCGGATGCAACGTGTGGTAGAGGAATTTCCGGCCAAGGTGGATTCGCTTCTCAGTCGGATTGACGAAATGTATTTCAAGGGCGGAAAGGAGATGAAGGGGCTCGCCGTTCCAAAAAGAAAAGGTATTTCTCTTGTAGTTTGACAAACTACAAACTAAATACTAAATGTCACCTGATAAAGGACAAGAAAAGGTGTACTTGAAGTAGGCTTCAGAAAAATCGCCTTAAAAAATTGTGTTACTTTGTAGCAATTTTATGCGTATATCTTACTCGCACTGAAAGGAATTTTTGTTTGTTTTCATTTTAAATCTCCCGCAATACTGTTCCAAAGTCGCCATTACATGACGTCATGTACCAAACATAAATCAGGGGAAGAAAAGGAAATGTTAAACTATGACCCAAAAACTTTCCGTGCAAATCTATTTTACTTAGATTTTTGCTTACCTGCTAGAAACACTTATGTAACTAGAAAAGGAAATTATTAATTATTTAAAATGTTTTCACCAAAGTAACATGTCTGCTGCAAATGCTCTGATTATTTTTTCAAACTTTACTCAGTGTTATTTAAACTTGTTTCAAATGACGTATCGTCAAAATGGCTTCACCTAACAGTCATTGCAAGAGTTTGAATTTACACGTTTTATACAGCGTTACGACCGATGCAAGCCCTGCATACAAAAAGGTAGTATGTAAGTGGTATAAAATTTCAAGACGAATTTTCTAAGGTTTATGTAAGTGGAGGGTTTTCTTGTGCTTTAATGAGTTGTGTAGAAGTAGTGGAGATGTGCACCTTGCTCGCTATACAAACGCTCCCCTTTACTGAGAGAAATTCTTGGTGGAGTGTGACCGCTGATGAAACTGCTTTCAATCACCCATCCATTTATTAACCGTGTTCGGTACTACTTAATCTTATGTCGCAGCATTTCTTTTGACCTCTGACAGTGGTGTGATGTTTTCGTTGCCGTTTGTTTGTTAATCAACAAAATTACGCAAGAACTGTTCCACCGAGTTTCACAAAACTTTGCAGAGGGGCGTGACACATACCAAGGAAGAAAGTTTTCACTTCAGATGCAGTTTCCGCGTGTTTGGGAAGTTCACATCAGGTGTTAACTGCCTACCTGCTTGCTGAGTTCAAGTTAATTTTAATAATTTTCGGCAGGTGCCGCCACAGAACGGAAGTGTTTAATTCTGATAGAATTAATAATGCCAATATCCTCTACACTTTCCTCTTTTTCTTATAACGTGGGAGTCTGGGAGACACGTCCGACCTCCTCTTTGGAAAGACGTGAGGTTCAAGATAAGACGGTCTTTTTTTTAAATACAGTCAACCTCGTACATAAGGGACACCTCGGGACCGGAAAAAACCATCCCTTATATCCGATGTCCCTTACAGCCGAAGTTGAGTCAGACCGAGGGTGTATCTTAGACCTGTACTTTTACACATATTTTTTATGGATCATTGCTATACATTCAGTGCAAACGGTATGTAGGAAGCTCCTTCAGTTATGAGAGTTGTATGCGACTGTGGAAACCGAGCTGTTCGAAGGTAGAGTTTGTGAAAAATTGAGGTTAAAAATCGATCAATTTCACTTTGATCATAGGGTTCCTTATATGCGAGGTAAGTTACCTGGGTTTCTATTACGTGGGACCTGAAGGTATCATCCCCTATAACCGAAAGTCCCTTATATCTGAGTACCTTATATACGAAGATTTTTACATAGAAAAAACGTTACGAAAAATCTGGACCGGTGTTGGTGGTCCGTTATAAGCAAGGGTCCCTTATATGCGAGGTAATTTAGCTGGGTTTCTATTATGCAGAACCTGAAGATATCGTCTCTTATAACCGAAAGTCCCTTTGATCCTAGTACCTTATATACAAATTTTTTTACGTATGAAAAACATTACGAAAAATTGTGACTGGTGTTCGTGGTCCGTTATAAGCGAGTACTTTATACCCGAGGTTCACTGTATAGCCAGCAAAGTGAAAGAACAGCGAGCTGGTTCCAGATTATAGTCTGGCAATTCTGCTCAGTATGTTTGTAAATATGCCACTTCGTGCTTCACAGAAGACATGGGAAGTATTAATAATGACTTCACAATCAAGCGACTATGTAGTTTAGCAAAGATTGTTTGGCAATCCTTCGTGGAGGGGTTTCTGCTCTGCTGATTACTCCCCTTCTAATTACTAATTTGTTCAGTGCCTTAATTAGTTTTGCTCAATTTTCCTGTTTATTTTTTCCATTCAGGCACGTCATTCGGTTCACGATACCGTGAAAGCTGCACACCCACGCCGTCTCCTCGGCCAGAGTTACGTCCCACCCCCTCGCCACACCCTTGGGTGAGGTTCAACCTGGACAGTCCTGAATATGAAGCCGTGAATGAGGAACTGGATCAAATGGGGAGGATATGAAAAGGGTAGCTTGACGCACAGCGTAAATTATTTCATCGTCATCGTGTGAATGCAGCTTTAGAAATTGTCCTTCATTTGAAATTTCTGTTTTTACACGTTTGAAATGTGTTATTTAGTGAAAATCGGGTTTTTGTGATCAAGTCAGTGATCAAGAAAGTCACTTTTGTGATCAAGAAAGTCTAGTCTAAATGCAGGCTTAGGTCAACCTTGCAACGCTACTCATCTGAGAGCAACAAAGATGACTCGGCAACAGTTGCTGTCTGCAAATGGCAGTGTACAGTATGTCAATAGGTCCAAGTATATCGAGTCGACATAAAGAAAGTTGCAACGCAACTCAACTCAGTGCAATTCAATTCACTCTAATGTTCTTCTTGCGGTTCCACTCAGTTTTAACCTGAGCATTATTCGACGATGATTGTGATCTGGTCACGTTTTGTGGTCTGAGTTTTTTCATCTGTGAGTGACTTGAACAGTGTTGCAACTCGCATCTTCCTAGTTGCTGGAAATCAGTCGCAGTCGACTGTTTAGTTGAGTCGAGTTGTGTCGCGTTGCAGGTCGACCTGAACTTGTCTTTATATGAATCAAGCTTTGCTTTTGAAAACTGCTGTTGATGCGTGTTGTTAATTTTCAACAATGTGAGTTTTTCAACAATGTGAGTTTTCAACAATGTGAGTTTTTCAACAATGTGAGTTTTTCAACAATGCGAGTTTTCAACAATGCGAGTTTTTCAACAATGCGAGTTTTATGCGATTGTGCATTTCGTTACACAACCACAATCATGTCGTAAGTGCAGAAAAGCAAAAAGGGGTGAAAATTAAGAGCAGGTTTCTATGGAAAATTGTTAATCCACAGATCTTTGATTAATGCATCAGCTGACAGTTTATTTATGAACTTGTGATAACAGTATCTGTGATAATATTTTTGCTCGGTTTCGGATGCATGAGTTTATATTTTAATTATATTTGATATTTTAATTAAAATGATCGCATCTTGGTGAATATTGATCGTGTTTTACCCTGTTTTCTTTGCTGTTTCCTGTTTCCGCAATTTTTGCCCACTCGCTTTCCTCCTGTATGCATTCCCTGTTTTCATGGCTTTTTAGTACTGACAGGGTTCCCGCAAAATTTTAAAATAAATTTCCTTGACTTTTCTCTGACCAAATATTGATTTTCCATGACCAAGATAAACAGAAATTGCATAACCAGTATAAACATTCAACCATTTTTGTGTATGGACATTCATACATGTACTGATATAAAATGTATCGAACAATCGTTATTTTTGGAACAGAAATTGGAACTGGCAGCCTGTCATAGTAAAACTTTATTTGAGCACGATTCATTCAAAAATGTTTGGAAAAATATCGGTTTACGGTGATTTTTGTAACCCTTTCCAATTTCTCTGACTTTGCAGGGACATTGTTTATGTGGGCTTTGGTATGAAATAAATGTTTCTTCTTTCTTCTCTCTCCCTCTCTCTCTTTCTCTCTCTCTCTCTGTGTCTCTGTCTCTCTCCCTCTCTCTCTCTGTCTCTCTCCCCCCTCTCTCTCTCTCTCCCTTGCTCCCCCCTCTCTCTCTCCTCTCCCTCCCTTCATCTCCATCTCCCCCCTCTTCCTTGCCCTTTGACTTCTCTACTTTTCCGATTCAGAATCTTACGCGTTACGACATCCTCCACATCTATATAGCCTTGCTAATGAAGGCCTTTTGTGCCTAGTTTCTGCGATTGTAAGATAGAAATAATGTAGATTGGAGGGAACGATGATTGTAACTAGAAAATTTTACTAATAATCTATCAAATAGTTTATAAACTAATTTTTGCACTTTGTTGATTCATTACTGCTCTATTAAATAGTCACCTGAAGACGTGATTCTAACTTTGCTTTTCGCTCGTTTGTTACATTTGAATGTTAGATTGTGCAAGCCCAAATTACAGTATTTTCTACACAGTACAGGACTACAAATCAGGATGTATCCCTGCTCTTCCCTAGATAAATGTCGTCTAATAATGTTTCAAATGATCATAATTGATGCCGACTGCAAGAGACTCGGTGGTCACACTGGCTTGCCACTCCTGGTTCTTCAGTAGTGACCACACTGGCTTGCCACTCGTGGTTCCTTTAGTAGTGACCACACTGGCTTGCCACTCGTGGTTCCTTCAGTAGTGACCACACTGGCTGGCCACTCGTGGTTCCTTCAGTAGTGACCACACTGGCTTGCCACTCGTGGTTCCTTCAGTAGTGACCACACTGGCTCGTCACTCATGGTCCTTCAGTAGTCACCACACTGGCTTGTAACTTGTGGTTCCTTCAGTAGTGACCACACTGGCTGGCCACTCCTGGTTCTTCAGTAGTGACCACACTGGCTTGCCACTCGTGGTCCTTCAGTAGTGACCACACTGGCTTGCCACTCCTGGTTCTTCAGTAGTGACCACACTGGCTGGCCACTCCTGGTTCTTCAGTAGTGACCACACTGGCTTGCCACTCGTGGTCCTTCAGTAGTGACCACACTGGCTTGTAACTTGTGGTTCCTTCAGTAGTGACCACACTGGCTTGCCACTCGTGGTTCCTTCAGTAGTGACCACACTGGCTCGTCATTCATGGTCCTTCAGTAGTGACCACACTGGCTTGCCACTCGTGGTCCTTCAGTAGTGACCACACTGGCTTGTAACTTGTGGTTCCTTCAGTAGTGACCACACTGGCTCGTCACTCATGGTCCTTCAGTAGTCACCACACTGGCTTGTAACTTGTGGTTCCTTCAGTAGTGACCACACTGGCTTGCCACTCGTGGTTCCTTCAGTAGTGACCACACTGGCTCGTCATTCATGGTCCTTCAGTAGTGACCACACTGGCTTGCCACTCGTGGTCCTTCAGTAGTGACCACACTGGCTTGTAACTTGTGGTTCCTTCAGTAGTGACCACACTGGCTTGCCACTCGTGGTCCTTCAGTAGTGACCACACTGGCTTGTAACTCGTGGTTCCTTCAGTAGTGACCACACTGGCTCGTCACTCATGGTCCTTCAGTAGTCACCACACTGGCTGGCCACTCGTGGTTCCTTCAGTAGTGACCACACTGGCTGGCCACTCGTGGTTCCTTCAGTAGTGACCACACTGGCTTGCCACACGTGGTTCCTTCAGTAATGACCACACTGGTTTGCCACTCATGGTCCTTCAATAGTGACCACACTGGTGTGAACTGTTTTGAGATGCCAGATAAACACATTACACTTTTACCTAATGGACAACATAAAACTCCACAAATAAAACAAATTAAACAAATGGTAATTGTTTGTGTTTTTATTATACATTATAATAATTATCCGGAAGAAGCACAAAGCATGTGTACAAATGCATCCGAGCACATTAATCTATATTATGTACACTCATATCTCGGTTTATCGGACCTCACTTTTACAGATGTGGGAAAAATAGGAAAAATCTGGACCACTAAGTCCTGCATACTAGTTGGACACAGTCCGTTGTTTCACAAGCTGACAAGTAGTTGGCATATCATCACTTTGTTTATATCATGACGTGTGTAACTTGCATGTCAGGAGCGGCCCACACTTATCAATTTTGAGACAATTAGGCGATTGATTCTACATTACGGCTACTACAGGGATGAGACAAATTACAAAAAACTCTGAAACAGGCCGTAGGAAGCAACAAATTACAATTTTGTGACCATAGACAGCCTCTAAGTGGACTTAAAATATCAATTACCTTGTTCCATGCATAATTTAAAATACCGAACTATCAAGAATACATGATACTTAATCGTCTCAAAAACGCCTAAGTACTGGCCACTCCTATGCGAAACTATATAAAAACTGTCTGCAATTGACTCAAATAATTCCACACTATTGATTCTATATTTTTATACATAGAGATATACACGTGGTTACACTGATGTATATGATGTAAACAAAGTGACGGCCTGCCAACTAGTGGTCAGCTTGTGAAATAATGTACTGCGTCCGTAAAAATTTTCTCAACGAATTCACGCGATTTTACAAAAATGGCACTGCTGGTCTTCCAAAAACTCGGAATTCCGCGTATCCACGGAAAATTCTCATCCCTGCTACTATGTTAGCTTAGTATCGGTAAATACAAACGGACGCCTCATCGCTTTTGTCCGGCAAACCGAGACACGAGTGTAGTAGCGTTTTCTCAAGATAAGCGTCATAAATTCATGACGTTTTCCAAACCTAATAAGACGGCAACAGGCGGGCAACTAAATTCTTATCTATCGAATATTGTGAGGGTCTTGGGGGGTGCCCAAGACTGCATATCTAGAAACCAATTACAGCACCAAACCAGCGGTGCCGGTAAAAAAACCTAACAATGAAATTACGCTGGTTACACTGATGTTACTACTGAAAGGCATGGACAATATTTTGTGGAGCAAAAATAGACATGTACAATAACCTAAATCATCTATATGTAATGTGTATTATATTATATGCGGATATCATACTATGCGAATGGATATAAGCATAATGCATTAAACAAAGTTGGTATGCGAATGGAGTTTGAGAAATTCAGATCTTCCACATATATATATATATAAAGTATATATACATAATTTATACTCTTATTGTTTGACTACTGAAAAGTATCTTCCAGAGGCAAACTGAATGACACGTATATACTTATCAGTAGTTAAACAATACAAGTATAAATTGTATCTTTGACTAAATGATTAATTGTTTAATTAATTATGTGTTTTGAATAAAGGAACTATAATTTTTTATTTAAGTTAGACGAAAATTTGAGTTATGCGATTTTGAATTACGTGGAGTTTACTGTATTATTAACCTGGACGCTAAAAACACATAAATTTATGTTATTGTCATGGTCACCATTATAAACAACTTACTGCCCATAACAAAATATGAACAAAATTCATATCAAACAAGAAAAATAAAATAAAATCTTTTGACAGCTAAATTTCTATGTAAAACTTTCAAAATACATAAATATGTAATAAATTTCAAGGCTTACATACTCTATTTTGCATTACTCAATGTTTGATGTCATATCACATATAGCAAGAGCAGAAATCTTTGACTGCACACAAATTCTGCTTCCAAATGGCACCGCTGACATGCCATACACAAACAATAACGACATACTTACACAAACATAGATTTCAAAAAGAAAAAATCAAAAATCGACAGTTTCTATCAAGATGTACATTTTCAATTTAACCAAGATTGTACACTTTGCTCATTTCGTAGTTAATGAATCGCTACCAAAGACTAGGGGGTAAATAATCACGGTACGGTTACGGGGTATTAACTGGCTCCCGGCTCGTCCGCATTAGCTACGCTCTTCCGCAAATTGTCTAGATATTCACGCTGGGATTCGGCAATAACCTGAGCAAGTATGGACTGTTCCTCCCAATCGGTGTTTGCAAAACCTGAAACAAAACAAAGTTCAGCCTTGAAAAGGACCATTTTTGATTCATACTTATAATGCAATTTTAATGGTTCCATATCTCATACAGTCGCAATATATGGCCTCCAATCAATTATAATGCTATTTTAATACAGCTCTAAATTAAACATACACTGTGGTCGTTTCTTCTCCTCTTTTCCTTCTTCCTATCCCTAATCTTACTTTTTTCCATTCAATCAAGTCTACTAACCCTAACCATTCTTTCATTCACTCATCCTCTCCTCTCTTCCTTCTTCCTATCCCTAATCTTACTATTTTTCTATTCCATCATCGCTAAATAGAAGGCAGAAAGTCAACCCTTCTATACATGAACGACGAGATTTGATGACAGTTACATAAAGAATAACAAGTTATGTAGTGAAACACAATTTTTTACATTACAAAAGGACACGTACACAACGCGCAAAGAAGAATCCCGAAGAAAATAATCGGAGGGGGGACAACTTCTAAGACATCAGAATTTTCCCGGAAGACGATAATGTTTTCGAATTGTACGAAACTTTTTATTTTTCTAGAGCGTAAATTGTATTTTTGAGTTAAGTGAAATAAACTACACGTATTTTGATTAAACGAACCGTGATTTTTCATTTAAGTTTGGCGAAATTCTGAGTTAAGCGATGGTTTTTCTGAGAAAAACAAAAGCTTTCATCTGTTCCCCTGAATTTCTTTGAGTGAGGCAAAAATTTGACTAATGCGAAGTTTACTGTACTATGTCAAACTTACCATAAACCGATGCTGGTAACGTATTCACTAGATTGGCTTGGCTAGCTACAGTACTATACAGAGGTGGTGGAGAGCGCGTACGAGCGCATGCCTCCTCTGCCACCGACGTCATGATGTCACTCTGAGATGGACCAGCAGCACAGGCACCTGAAAAAATGCACCAATCACGTGATCTCTCAAGATTCTAAAATTAGGGGGAGCGAGTGTAAAAAGGCAATGTAACATTCACCAAATAATTTTTAACGTATTGCTTATACATTTTAATTTAGTGTTTGAAATTAAAGTGCAAGAAAATGTTTTTCTTCAAGACTTTTTTACCAGAAAAAATCTATGACTGTTTTTCGAAATAATTTTAACAACAGACATGATGTGACATCCTCACAAAAAAACGTAAAGACGCAATCGCGCGACGAGAATGTGATGTAATTATTAGATTTGAGGCAAATTTGATCCGTGATTCAACTAATCAACCCCGACAAATGAGTTGTGTAAATGCACGCTAATTTCAAAAACACGGGGGGTCAGATAAATAATAAACTCCAGAAAATTCTTCCAGGAACAGGTCGTTAAAAAAAATAACAAAAAAGATTCGACTTTCATCAAACAGATTGACTAAAGAGTTAGAAATTGTTGAAAAGTGCCATTGTGTCGTGTTGCTACCCGTTGCTGCTCTATTAGCTAGGACACTGTTTTCTCTAGCACTCATTATGACAACGTAAATGGTAACTGCTCGATGTCTTGTTTTAACATTTCTGCAATTGGTTATTAAAAATTCGAGGATGAATGAGAAAATTTGAGGATGAATGAGAAAATTTAAGGATGAACGAGAAAATTTGAGGATGAATGAGAAAATTTAAGGATGAACGAGAAAATTTGAGGATGAATGAGAAAATTTAAGGATGAACGAGAAAATTTGAGGATGAATGAGAAAATTTAAGGATGAATGAGAAAATTTGAGGATGATTGAGAACATTTGGGGATGAATGAGAAAAATTGGAGATGAATGAGAAAATTTAAGGATGAATGAGAAAATTTGAGGATGAATGAGAAAATTTAAGGATGAACGAGAAAATTTGAGGATGAATGAGAAAATTTGAGGATGAATGAGAAAATTTGAGGATGAATGAGAAAATTTAAGGATGAATGAGAAAATTTGAGGATGATTGAGAACATTTGGGGATGAATGAGAAAAATTGGAGATGAATGAGAAAATTTAAGGATGAATGAGAAAATTTGAGGATGAATGAGAAAAATTAAGGATGAATGAGAAAATTTGAGGATGAATGAGAAAAATTAAGGATGAATGAGAAAAATTAAGGATGAATGAGAAAATTTGAAGATGAATGAAAGGAGAATGTCACCTCACTTGCGCAGTCATAGACAAGCGTATTTTTTTAATTTAAACTGTAAACCGCAATAATTATTATTTCCTTCTTTCGGGGAACGCAGGCTGCGGCCATGTTTTTCTTCGGCTAACACTTAGCCAGGGTTGCCGTTTAGCATGACACTCACTGTTTTGAAAGCGTTATGTTAAAAGTGTTAGATTATGATAGATAATTATGTTGATGAATGCTGGTATGAAGCCAGTTAAGGAGTGGTGTCACCTGAGCAAGTGATTCAAAACCGAAGCGTAGGCGTCGATGCGTCGATGCTCGGCGCACGAGATATAAGCCTTGTGATGCGTGCAGCTCAGGGGATTGAGTCTGGGAGCTGAAGGAGAGCAGGCTAGATCAGGGGGCTTGGCATCACTATCTGTTATATTTATTGTGTTTGATGTTCAATAAACGTGTAGTTTTATAATCCGACTCTTTAAACATTCACAAAGCTTTAAAAAAAATTTCCTCCCTCCTTGCTGACATGTTCTGAGCTCAAGAGGTGAGACAGAAACAAACAGATAGTGTTGCTTTCAATGAATTGAGTAATTAAAATACGTACCTAGTTCCATGTCGTCGCTTGTCTCCGGACGATTTGGTGAGTTCGGCTGACTGTGACCACGTGGTGACGAGCGAGACGGACGGGACTCCGCCTCCCACCAGATGTCCCCAGCTGTCTCTGCTGCTGTAGCTGAACTGCAAGTAGCGCTAGCTGTCTGTGTCTGAAAGGACAAAGCTTAGTGATTAGTGCTGTTGTAAGTTTCCATGTTTCCGTACAAAACATCATGAACTCGAAGATTTTATCCATGACCATGTACCCATTTTATGCATTAGAATGAATTAGAATTTAGAATAGATTTATCAAATTAATTGCAATTACAAGCGGTTTATTCGAAGGAGTGGCCCATTTCGGGACAGTTAGCCGACCCGACACTTTGTGGACGTTCACAAAGACACTTCCGCCTCTAATGCCGTTTTCGAAGTTGCGGAGCATGTCCAGATCCGAAATGGCATCGACTTGAATGCCGCACGACTTGAATGCAGCATCCCATGTCAATGCCGGTAAGGTGACGTAATGGACTGGATCTAGAGCAAAATGTTGAGAGCACATCTTGCGGTAGTCCGAAAACACGTCCGCCAAAAGTCTGCAATCCAACTCCACGTATCGCGGAGGTAGTACTAAAGCAGATTACGACATTCAAACTCGCGCCAAGCGGTGCAAGCCATTTCGTATTCTGCTTCAGTGATGCGTTCTCCCGTCAAAGAGCTAAAAAATGTTCTTTTGCAGGGAGACGGTTCTCCTCCAATCTGGATGGGTGACTTATGTACTTCAATCAATTGAGAGCAAAGGCAGTATCTTAGCACAAATAAACGCAATCTTTGCATTTTTTCTTCATTTTTCTCATCTTCCACCATGCACACAAACTCTGGGCTCCAAATTTGTTGATAGGTGGCGCATGTAGTGATGTAGTCATAGAATAGTTAACGACAAAGTGGTGTCTGTAAAAACATTTACGAAAACAGCAGACAGTGATGTAAATTGTGAAACCATTGTGTGCGAGACATGCGCTAAATACAAGTCCAACAGTCTTTTAGATGTAATATATTGTTTTTTTATTGTCCAAAATGGGCAATCATCGTCTCATCCCAAAATCACTATCACATCATGACATATTTGACTGACTGACTGACAAAATTTTGTTATAAAACGACACGACGTACTGAACAAGAATGACTTCTTTCCTAACCTGTTTGCAAAATCAGGCCAATTTCCTGTCCTAGCTCACCTGTCTATCAACAGCCTAAATTTGCAAAAAACAAACACAAGGAGGCACCACGTGCTTATATCCAAAACAAAGTATATGCTTGTGGGCAAGGAAATAGGGGGAGAGCAAGAACCGAATTAAAGCTTGCCCACAATTATTAAGCCTGTAAGCTTTTACAATCAAAGAATCAAACAACACAATCTTTAACAAATCACGAGGCATCATATTATAATAACTATACTAGCAGGTACAGTCACAGAATCAAATAACATAATTATTATCAATACTAAAATACCACTATACTAAAACACAGCCGAACAATTAGCCTGGCTAGCCCGCAGGTCTCAATGTTCAAGGTAGACCTGTCTTACACAGCTTAAATACAGAAAACAAGAACACTATTAATGTAAAAGGTCATTCAGAAGCAAATACGTACAGTAAGATTAGAGGGAAATTTAAGCCATTTCAATGTTATAACAAGCCTAAAAAGGGAGGGAATGAGATGAAAAAATTATGAAAGAGAGATGAGCAAGAAAACAAACGATGTAATATTCACAAGTCAAGTTAATCAAATGCAAAGTAATTATGAGACGAACTTATATCCAAAACAACATTATACGCCATATTTCATTGCAATCATTGAAAAACGGGGCTAAAACACTAAAAATCGTCACAAAAGATTAATCGTGGTGTCGAATTACAAGAGCAAGATTTCAATGGAATTAGAAAATTTCAAAATGACTCATCACTGAGTAACACTAACAAACCCAACATGCCAGAAGTCAATTTCTAAACAAAACGAAAGATTCGGTAAAAAACAACAAATGAATTAACATCAATACGAAAACAAAAAAGCATCTTACGCTGACGGACGAATCACAACTGCCGCGCTTCTCGTTCTCCCGCAGCCACTGGAGGTACGACTCGCGTGCCACCTGCTCTTCAATGGCCTCGTTCGTCGCCTCCCAATCAGTCGCCCGCACTTTGTCCTCCAACATGGTCTAAAATACACATTTATAATGCTTACCACAGTCGTTTAAAAGCAAAACCGGACGATTGTGTAAACATTATTTCAGAATAAAGAATGCTGTAAAATATGAAAACTACGATACCTTATTTTATAGGTTTTACAAGTCAAATGTAGACACAGGCAAGTTCAAATGTGACTTAGGTAAGTCAAATGCAGAAATAGGAATTTCGAATGTGTTTTGGTAACTCAAACGTGACTTAGGTAAGTCAAATGTAGATGCATTACTTTGAATAAATCGGTAATTAAGTTATTTAAGTGCAAATTAGAAAAAGATAAACCAAAGATAGTGCATCTATTAGTAGGCCTATAACGTTGTTATTTTAACTTAGGAGCAATTATTAAATTGAAATTAAACAAGATTAAATTTAACATCCTTAAACTTTACCACCTATCCACATTTCAGATACCAGTGTCACAATTGACTTGACATGTGTCTACATTTGACTTACCAAAAACACTTAAGATTTCTTGAAAATCATTGTTAACACATTTGAACTACCTAAGTCTACATTTGAGCTACCAAGACATATATGAATTACCTAAATCTACATTTGAGTAAACGCAGGTCTACATTTGACATGTAAAACCTATAAATCAAAGCTTAGATTAAATAATAATTACATCCGATACTCAAATTTTGTTAAACTTTCAAAGTTACGCGCGGCTCGGTGAATCTACTAAGATTGGCAACGGCGCCTTTTTGTTACATTCGCATCACCGACAAATACATACTATGATATGTCACTATGAAAGAACTGAATGGGATAAAGATTATAAGCACACGAAAGGCACTTCGACCAAGAAACACTAAAATGAAGATGAAGACGATGATGCTGATGATAATGATCTGATGACAATACCTATGAAAAAAATAGAGCAGGTAAGAAAGAATTTACACCTGAATAGTCTAAATTTATCAAAGGGTCACTCAGTTGTTTATGCCGCCATGCCTGTAGTGCAAGCAATACCGGTAATCTTCATGCTGTAGTTCCTTGCAATAACTAGCGAGTCAAGATAGCGCTATTGCTGCAAAAATGTCCGCTAATAAATTTACGCTCATACGTTTCCAAAAAACTCCGATTAGTAATATTACTGTAATTGAATCCACTTAAAATAAATAGTTTATACATGATGACAATAATGATGATGATGATGATGAGAGTATGATGTTGATGATGATGATGAAGATGATGATCATCAACATCATCATCATCAACAACAACAACAACAACAACAACAACAACAACAATAATAATAAAAATAATAATTTACCTGTTCAATCTCAAATTCTTCGGACCGTTTGATGGCGTCATTCATAAGATTTCTATCGGCAAGCTGAAACAGAAAAATTAATTTAAATAACAAAAAAAATAATGATTAACAATCCTAGAAAAAAACCACTGTACTCTAAAGAGACAATGCAACTGCTACACGAATTCAGAGTGTACTGCTCCTACGAGCAGTTGAGAGTGTAGCCAATTTTGAGGGGCTCCAGATTTTTAGGCCCCAAAACTTTGTTATATTGGCAGATGTGAAAGTAGAACCAAAAAAGTAGAACGATGTTCACAGTTAAGATCGCGAAGCTTCAAAAAAATTGACAAATTTGCTGCCTATATTATATTATATTACATTATGTTACATTACATTACATTCTATTATATTTATTATATAAATTATATTACCTCACATTATATTATATTATATTACTCATGTTCATATTATATATAATATAAATTAAACTTGACTATATTCAAATTACGCTTCCATATTACAGTTGGTTTTGCCTGGAGATGGACACCTTAAAGCCTCACAGTCGACAGCACCGAAGATGTGCCGCATTGCCGTAAAAGCGTAGGCAAAAAGTTAAATTTACCATTGCACGCTTTATTTGAACTATTTTAGCAAAAAAAATAGGAAATTTTTTACGTCTCAGAAAAAACGGTAAGCCGGAAAAATACTAAAAGACTTTGAAAAACGCTATTGAAAATTACGGAACAAAATTTAATAATTTTCGACGAAAAAGACAGTCAGCCGAAAATGTAAATAATCGGCAAATCGAAACGAAATCTTAGTTGTGGTAACATCCCTGACTGACCAACACTATTCTTAACACATGAACCATGCCACCTACGTACATCAAACACGATTGTACAATTTAAATTAAATAGCAAACTACACAGAAACTAAATACAAGTCCAACAGTCTTTTAGATGTCATTTATGATTTTTTATTGCCCAAAATGGGTAATCATCGTCTTATCCCAAAATCACTATCACATCACGACATATTTAACTGACTGATTGACTAACATATTATGTGTGCCTCGACTTCGTTTTATCTGAAGCAAATAAAAACATTTTCTGCTAAACAAATGTCAAAAGGATAATTAACTGCTATAATGAAAATGTATAATAATATTATGAAATATGAAGAAATCAAACTTACATCTTTGCCGCATCTGACTAACTTGCTAAAGAGAACTCGACTGACAAAATTTTGTTATAAAACGACACGACGTATGAACAAGAATGACTTCTTTCCTATCCTGTCTGTAAAATGAGGCTAATGGCCTATTTCCCGTCCTAGCTCACCTGTCTCTCAACAGCCTAAATTTGCAAAAAACAAACACAAGGAGGCACCACGTGCTTATATCCAAAACAACGTGAGATGAATTAGTCATCAACTTACCCCCGGTTTGAACTGCGGCAGACCCAGACCGACGCCTATCGTCGCACGGTACGGATCGACCACGGAGTTGTAGTGAACGTTCTTGTGGTAACTCAACCTGATTGGTTCATTTTCCGTCTTCTGAGAAGTTTGAAAGAGCTTGATAGGTTCTAAAAATGTATAAAAAAACAGCTTTAGTACGATTATGTACCAAATGACTGTTAATGGAATAGTGAGCCTAATGGTGCAACATTGTAACTCTTACAACTAAAGCTGTGCATTGAATGTCGAGTTCAATTCGAACAAGTCTTTTAAATTCAAATTCGGCTCGAACCTAAAATTGTAAATTCGAATGATTCAGCATTTCAACCACATACGTTCTTTATGATTAAAAAATTTTAAACAGCAAGGATTCAGCGCAATTTAGCTGAGATTTCCGCGCACAATTTTCAAACAGTCAGTGTTATTACAGTAGAATAAAATCAAGCAATATGCAAGATCTTTGTGAGTCTGATTTTCTTTGCGATTCGAAAATTCATTTGAAAATCTTTAAAACTAAGTTCGAATTCGATTCGGATTTGAAACTTTGAAATTCGGTTTCATTTGAATTCGAAAGTCAAAAATTGGATTAGGTTCAAATTCACCACTCACCACTAGTTACCATTAAATGGTAGCTCTTTTAATATGGTACCTCTTCTTATGGGTACAAACAAAACAGAAACGGAATGGTCTAACAATCATTAAATGTGTATGGCCTAATAATTGCTGCAAAAGGCAAGTTGTTCATTTGAGTGACATCAGTGATAAATGAAATAACATTATGAGACAAGTACAGTAAACTTCGCGTTATTCAAAATCGCATACCGCATATACTTATGTACAAGTTGACTTTCGGAGGCGATTTTAAGGTGAAACTTTTGGGGTCGACTTAAACTTACTATATGTTTTTGGGAGATGTCGCTAAAGAGTCGTCTACAATACGAATATGTAAAGAAATAATCCTTCATTATACGCTGGACTGAATGAACACTCATACTGTGATACTTCACATCAGAGAATGTTCACATCTTGACTTTACTTCGCAAAATTAACATTATTAGTGCAATTTATTTTAATGTACGTGAAATTAAGTTAAAATTTATATATTACTGGTAAATAAATTAGCGACGGAGCACTCTATGGTACATTTAATCGAAATATGTGTAGTTTACTTCGCGTAACTCAAATAAAAAATTATGGTCCATTTAATCAAAGCACGTGTAGTTTACTTCGCCTAACTCACATAAAAAATTATGGTCCATTTAATCAAAGCACGTGTAGTTTACTTCGCCCAACTCACATAAAAAATTATGGTCCATTTAATCAAAGCACGTGTAGTTTACTTCGCCTAACTCAAATAAAAAATTATGGTCCATTTAATCAAACTACGTGTAGTTTACTTCGCCTAACTCACATAAAAAATTATGGTCCATTTAATCAAACTACGTGTAGTTTACTTCGCCTAACTCAAATAAAAAATTATGGTCCATTTAATCAAACTACGTGTAGTTTACTTCGCCTAACTCACATAAAAAATTATGGTCCATTTAATCAAACTACGTGTAGTTTACTTCGCCTAACTCAAATAAAAAATTATGGTCCATTTAATCAAACTACGTGTAGTTTACTTCGCCTAACTCACATAAAAAATTATGGTCCATTTAATCAAACTACGTGTAGTTTACTTCGCCTAACTCAAATAAAAAATTATGGTCCATTTAATCAAACTACGTGTAGTTTACTTCGCCTAACTCACATAAAAAATTATGGTCCATTTAATCAAACTACGTGTAGTTTACTTCGCCTAACTCAAATAAAAAATTATGGTCCATTTAATCAAAGTACGTGTAGTTTACTTCGCCTAACTCAAATAAAAAATTATGGTCCATTTAATCAAAGTACGTGTAGTTTACTTCGCCTAACTCAAATAAAAAATTATGGTCCATTTAATCAAAGCACGTGTAGTTTACTTCGCCTAACTCGCATAAAAAATTATGGTCCATTTAATCAAAGTACGTGTAGTTTACTTCGCCTAACTCAAATAAAAAATTATGGTCCATTTAATCAAAGTACGTGTAGTTTACTTCGCCTAACTCAAATAAAAAATTATGGTCCATTTAATCAAAGCACGTGTAGTTTACTTTGCCTAACTCACATAAAAAATTATGTTCCATTTAATCAAAATACACGTAGTTTACTTCGCCTAACTCAAAAATGCAATTTATACTCTAGAAAAATAAAAAGTTTCATACAACTCAAAAACAAGATCATCTTCCGGAAAATTCTGATCTTGCGAGTCGCGCACCCTTATCTCATATTGTGTGCGTGTCGTTTTGTAACATAACGCGAATGTACAATTTACTGTACCCAATGTTCTCACCTATACCGTTCCGACACTGGTAAACCTCCAGGGTGCGATTATACATCTCCGAAAGCGCCTGCATTTCAATGTGATTTCCGTGCACGTGGTCTAGTCGCTTCCGCTCCACGTACGACTCGAATTCCTCCGTCACATACTGAGAGAAGAAATCTTGATTTTTTAACATGTAATCCATACAATGTTTCCTAGTGATGTTGTGCATTTCCTGATCCCCATAAACTTGATCAGCTGAAAAAGTTAAAGGAAGACAGGATGATTTTTCAACCTCATTTTCAAGCCCGATAAAAATATACAATTTAACACAATTAATACTACAAAAGCAGTTCTGATGATTAAATAATAGATTAAAAACTTAGTAATAGATTAATAATAGATTAAAAAAGACTAATAATAGACATCACAAACTAACATAATTTCCAACAGCAAAAATATTCCATGAGCGTGTTGCATGTGTTTGTGAAAGCACAGACTGAAGTACAGTGCTACTGTAAGATATTCAATGTGTTTTACTAAAACCAGGCAAATTTTAAGATAAAATTCAAATTTCAAATTTACTGCTGTGTTTGCGCATGAGCTATCAAATGTGTATGGTTCGTAAAAAACTAACACGTCTGAACTGAGAGGTACAGCATCTGTTTTTGTGCAACACATTTCCAAAATGCAAGCGCTAGCGGCTCTCTAAGAACGCAAAATTGTGTTTGTGCCGTAATAATTATTTCAAGTAAGTCGTTTTTGAAAAAATAGTGTGTTTCTTTTCAATATTTTATAGAATAGATTGTTTTGCGTCCAGTCTAAGATTGGATCCGGTTTTAGTTTAAACCACTAATAAGCTAATAAGACAATAAGTGCTATTTTATAAATTATATTTTGAATGAAGGGCAGACCACAAAAAAAATTTGCTTCTGCCTTACCTCATGAGTTTAAAACATGCCAGTAGAGAGAGAGTGGAAATTTTGTTTTTAAAAAAAAATTTAAGGCTTTGTGAGCGCTTAAAGCTGAAACGTGGATTATTTAAAATGACTTGAAATCAAAGTTTGTTTATTTTGCACTGGTTAGCAGTAATGTTTTAAATTTTTTCAATGTACATTTTTTCACGCTTTCTTTTTTAGTTTTTTGTTCCGCTTTACTAAATTATTGTATAATTATAGCTTATAGTATAGTCTGTCTTTTGTATGGCATGAATGTATGTTCTGATAATTGCATAAACAAGTGAACTTACAAAAACTAAAACTAAGAAATAATCTTAGTAACACTGCAAGAGCAATAACGGCAAATGTCTACTAAATGTCTTACAGTATGCAGGTTGATAACAAAAAGGAGGAAACTGTGAAAAAGCGTGCATTCCGTCAAAAGAGTTGAAAGACGGCAAGCTCTTACCAACGGCTCTGAATAGACACGCTCCATCCTCCTCCATTCTTTTGATTATTAATCCCTTCTTATTCTTGAGGTCCATTTCAAACCTCTTTTCTTGCTGCAAGAGAAAAAATCAACACGATAATGGAAAATCTTTCTTAACGAACTCACCACAACGATCACATGCACAGAACTTATTTAGATTCTAGAACACCATCACACGCACAGAACTTATTTAGACTGTAGAATACCATCACACGCACAGAACTTATTTAGACTCTAGAACACCATCACGCGCACAGAACTAATTTAGACAGTGAAACACCATCACACGCACAGAACTTATTTAGATTCTAGAACACCATCACACGCACAGAACTTATTTAGACTCTAGAACACCATCACACGCACAAAATTTATTTAGACTGTAGAATACCATCACACGCACAGAACTTATTTAGACTGTGGAACACCATCACATGCACAGAACTTATTTAGACTGTAGAATACCATCCCACGCACAGAACTTATTTAGACTGTAGAATACCATCACACGCACAGAACTTATTTAGACTCTAGAACACCATCACATGCACAGAACTTATTTAGACTGTAGAATACCATCACACGCACAGAACTTATTTAGACTGTAGAATACCATCACACGCACAGAACTTATTTAGACTCTAGAACACCTTCACACGCACAAAATTTATTTAGACTGTAGAATACCATCACACGCACAGAATTTATTTAGACTGTAGAATACCATCACACGCACAGAATTTATTTAGACTGTAGAATATAATCACACCCACAGAGCTTATTTAGACTGTAGAATACCATCACACGCACAGAACTTATTTAGACTGTAGAACACCATCACATGAACAGAACTTATTTAGACTGTGGAACACCATCACATGCACAGAACTTACTTAGACTGTAGAATACCATCACACACTCAGAACTAAATTTAGACTGGTAGAACACCATCACTTGCACAGAACTTTGCAACTCTGGCAGTTAATGGATTTTAATTTTGGAACACCTTATACAGGTATATAATTCTGATAAGAAGTAAGAAATGTAGCGTCAAAAAAATATAAAATTAAAACTGGGTAAGTTAACTATTGGAACACAACTCTGTTATAGGCAACAGGGAGTGCCGTCAAACAGAAAATATTCACGGTTCTGTAATTTGCATATGAGGTGTAGACAGAGTGTCTCCACTCCCTGTAATAGCGCCTGGACAAGAAATGTTATCAGTGTCCCTTTCCCTTTATTTTGAACTGTAGCATTTGTGTGTTTGCAAACCAAAACCGTCCACAAGTCGGTGTAGTTAAAACCATGTTATGATGCTTCACAGTAGAATGCACAAAAAATTTGGTCAAATGTCAATTTATCATATTTCATAAAAACCAACACTAAATATATTGGACTTTTATATTCAGGCATCAAATTATCAAAAAACTGTTCGAAAATACTAAAATTTAATTTTATAACCCTTACCCACTTTTCTGCCTAGAAACTAGTACTTCAATTGTAAAAAACTCCTATTTTCAAACTCCGATAGCAGCTCCTGGAAGCTGTCATTTCATTTCGGATTTTTTCTGTTGCCAAGCCCAGACCTTCATCAGGAAGAGCCATCTACTGGATTTAAACATAACTTCAATGTGTTCTTGCAAAGTCTGTAGCAACCAACATTTGTGCAGTTGCTAAGTGTTTTATAGAAACGCGAGAAAAAAAACAATGGCTGACTTTAACAGCAATTTTCTCAAGATTATGTTTTTCTGTGTGCAGCTTGCACCTCAATTTCAACGTGGATTATCTCAGCTCAGAAATAATGTAGAGCAATGAACTTGGTATCAAAATGATCAACATGAAATGGAGATCCAAGATATGTGAATAGCTAGAAAAAGTTAATTGCCAACTTTTACAAATGCAAGTTTGATACAATTGAAGTTTTGGTTAGTTTTTTGCCAGAGAAGTGCGTACGGGGTTAAAAAATTAGGTTTTTGCTGTTTTAAAAATCTTCTTGATAATTTGATGCCAGGACAGACCAATATATTTATCGTTTGTTTTTATAAAAACCAAAAAATGACATTTGACCAACTTGTGGATGGTTTAGGCTTGCAAACACACAATTTACCAAAATTAAACATCACCTCCTCCTCTTCTTCGGCATTTATAGGTGGAGGCACGTATTCATCACCGCTGTTATAACCAGAAACATCTATGTCACTGTCTCTTTGAAGTTCCTCGTTTTGTTCAACAAAGTCAAAGGTGTCTAACGTTTGTTCGTATGGCACAGTCACTGCAGCCGAAGAACGCTGCTTCCTAACATGATGGTGCGGAGACGTGCGATGGCGTCTCTTTTGGCATGACGGAGCATCAACCGTCTCATAACTTGGCCCTGGATCATGTTGTGTTCGTTTCTCTTCCCTGTATCCGTGAGAAGGCCACCTGGGTGGCGAATTTCTAGCTCGACCTACTCGGGAATGTGACGTGTGAGCATGAACAGTGTGTCCCAAGCTGGACTTACTGTTATGGTCACTCCCTGTTTCGACGTCATTCTTGTCTTTTGATGACTTTTTCTTAGGTAAGATAGTCATTTCCTAAGTTCTTCTATCACACGCACTCACAGAGTTGTTTAGCGAAAACAACGAAAACGCATAAAAATAGCTTTTAAAGTCCAATTTTTAAATTTATGTTAAAATTCCTCAAAAAATGGCCGTAACGCCAGCACTGACGTCACAAGGTTAATCATAAAACATACGCTGTGGCGCCATCGAGCGAGCTAGTCGTAAAAATTTGGTGGAATTAATACATAACGAAGAAGTAGTTATTATACGCTTTATTGTAAAAAAAAGTGTGAAATAAAGTATTATTTATTGTTCTATTAAATAGAAACTCGAATAGTTAATTTGTAAAAGAAGAAATGGAGAAAAAATAAACTGGGAATAGAATTAAATTAGATTATTAGACTTATTAATTATTTCATTCATGGTAATAAAAAAACAAAGCTTTTTACTGTAGCGTAATACTTTATACTGTTAAGAACGCAACTGTAGAGTAAAAAAAATTGTATCGAAATTCGTAGCAATAGCCAATATGATCCTCCATTAATAGTGTTATCTTAAGACTCGAAATGGCTGCTAAGACACGAACCCCTTTGACTTAAAGCTTCTTGCAGCAAACTGAGCAAAGCCGGCGTATAAGTTGTGTTAATAAAATTAGTAGCTAATATTTTCCGCCATATGTACATATTGCTAAAAAGAGTTAAAGCTTTCTCAAGTTATTAATTTGCATATCCAACTGCCTTAGTTATTTAAATCAATAAAATTTTTACACATGCAGCTGCAGGGTCAATAGACTACTATAGGCATGTTATTCAACATTACAATTGTAACTTATCTTTGCCTATGCCGCAATAATTAAGAATAAACTGAGGCAAACAGCAATGTTGTGACTTAGTTAACGCATTTTGAGAATATTCTACGTGTATAGACATTACATGCACGCCGCTAAATTTGTGTTGATTTAATACATCGGGATAATGATAATTAATTTATTCACGACTGAGCGAAAAGGGCATTACATATATATATATATATATATATATAGATAGATAGATAATATAGATAATATAGATAATACATATATAATCTTTATTTGCCATAAAAAATCGATTTTCATAACTATAAAAGCATAAGAGAACATCGCAGCATAAGAATAAAATTCACACAACTGTTAAAGGCAAATGCGTCCAGTGCAAACTAAAAACTACTGTGCCAAAAATTTAAAACAAAATATACATTATAATGTTACACGGAAATAATAATAGACTATATACTATATATACATATAATTTAAAATGGATGTGAGTAAATAAAATTTGCGGATGAATATATGTTATCGTTTACGTATGTAGGGTTTTCAAAACGATTTGATGTATGTATTTTTAATTTTGATTTGAATTCGTCGAAAGACTTGATTTGTTTTAAATTTGATGACAGGGTATTCCAGAGTTGAACTCCTTGTTTAATGATAGAATTGTTGCCGTGTTTGTTATTAGTGCGTATTTGTTTAATATAGTGTGTTCTTTGATTTAATGTTGGCTCTAAGAGGAGTGGAAGCTCATTTTTGATGAAGGGCGTGTTAATATCGTTGACGTATTTGCGGTAACATTATTATAATTTCTATATATTTCTATGTATTGCCATAGGCTTAACAACCAACATCACGTTTATGAAGACCGATTCTTTCATAGTAGGCCAATTACTTATTAGTCTGTTATTCTTCAAGTATCTTTATTTTAATCACATTTTTTACAAGAAAAACACAGAGCATCAGAGCATAAAACGATAATATGATACAAAGTGACAAAATTATTAAATGAATAAATTATCTGAGTTAATGATATTCAAGTGATTGGTGAAAGGGTGGCGAAAAACTAAAAGTTAACAAAGTCAACCACCCTGTAAATAATGTTGCTATTAGTAATATGCGCAATTATCTTGAGGAAGATTTCAGAATAAGGCGTGATAAATGGAGCATAACGTTTACATATGGAGCATAACCAAGTTGCTTAAGTAAGTAAAGGAATGGTGAGTGTACTAAGATAGAACTATTGATATTTAGGTTTAAATTTGAACATACATATGAAGGACATAAAGACATAATAAATACATATAATGTTGATACGCTAAGCAATGTACATACAAATGTGTAGATTTACGCAGAGAGAATTGTCTTAACTCTCAACTTTCATTTACATGTTAGTACTGCATATGACACGTTTCCAATAAGGCATCTAGATAGTCATGAGGCTTCTATCTGCTGTATTTCTAAAGATGAAGAACGCCAAATTTGTGCAACTGAAAAAATGGCTATACAAAATTTGGCATTTTTCAACTTATGCCTGGCAGACTAATAATTATAGGCTCGTCTGATAATAACTCTTATTATATCTCCAGTCTTCTATACACTTTGTTACCCGTTGGCAATAATTCATGAAAACAGTAGCGTTACTATGCATTGGCTCCATTATACTATTACAGAAGAAAGGCAAACTTTTATGACTACTTACGATACCTTCGGGACTAATAATATATTTATTGTCTCTACTCTATCACAATCGTAGGCTGTCCTTTTAACTGACGTGGAAACTTGTTGATTTAGTAGTGATTTATACTTATGCAATAAAGTTCCATTTTCTCATATTCAGAAATAGACAGCGTCATGGTGAATTTGGACAGAACAATACCCCCTAACGTGGATTAACGGAAACAACACTATGGGCAATAATTACGCTCAATTTATTAATTAAATAACGTCTATATCCAGATCATAGTCTAACTCAATCGCAACACGAATTGTTTTTGTGTGTATAGAGTTACCAAAAGCATCAGTTTTGAGACTCAGATAGGTAAGATGTCTTACGGTGTGTTCAAGTGTGAATTTTTATATTATTGTAATTGTGAAAATTGTCTTGAAAAGTTTAATAAAAAATCCACACAATGAAGAAATGAAAAGAGACGACCACGTTTGCTGTTTAGTACTAATTGCTGTGCTTTTGTAGTATTTTCAGAAACCTGTTTCTTTCTTGTGTTTCCCGTGTGAATGTTATGAAGTCCAAATAATAGGAATTTTCTTGCAGTATGCAGACTGTTTCCTTTCACCTCATAGGATGGTTCACATGCAGAAATCGATTGAGACTTTAAATATTTTCATTATTTCATTGTAATAATAATAATAATAATCTTTGTTTAAAGTCGGCATTTCGATGAACAATTAACGTAAGCTCAAAGAGTTATTATAGCCAACCGTTAATAACAATTCTACAATTACACAGCAGACACTATTATTACCCCACTTTTACCCTAAAACCATCCCCGGACAGGGCAACAACAGGTACTGTTTTTAAAGTCGTTGGTATTACCAGGCAGCTGTTTCGAACTCACGACCTCCCAGACGGAAAGTGCACGCTTTGCCGCTAGACTAAACCGTCTAGTGGAGTTTTGTAGAGCTTTTGTTAATCGTTCCTATTCTAGGCAAAATGACCAATTTCACCTATTCAATGTAAAATCTTTATTCTGTTGATAATAGGCTAACAATATCGATGTGCAAAATTGTCAATGCAGGCGCCAAATGTACCGGATGGCGCAGAAAAAAGGTGCCATGGTTTAGACCACAATAGTATTAGAATCAATTGCCCTAGAATATTGAAATTTCAAAGAACAAAATTACAGTACATTAACTTTTGGCTGTGAAAGTGGCTTTTAACCCTTAGCCGACCAAGGAATTTTTATATTACAATGAAGATCAAGCACGTTAAAAAATACCGCATGAAAGTTTCGCTTAATATGTGTTACTAACTGGACAGAAAGACCAAATGGTATAAAATGTGCTCCTATTTGTACAAAACCAAATTCTGTGGCAAGTGGCATAGATATATGAGGGCACCAAGGATAAAAAGTGGCTTTCCACCTTCGCACTATATTGTTTAGCTATATTGTTTATGCTTGGTTTTTCAAGTGTTGTGCATTTTTTATAATAGCCTAACGATATTCACTATTTAGTTCTAAGACATCCACTTCGTTTTCACTTGCTGATCTTCTCAAATTTCATCTTCATCAGCTTCAAGCTTAGTCACTCGTACAGCTAAAGTTTCCGCCATATTACTAAATGAAGAATGTCTACAAACTTTAGTATGAAATTTCCTCAACTGATTGGTAGAAAAATCTCTTTGCAGAACTGTAGGCAGAATTGGAAGTTTGCAGCATTTCTCAGTAAAAGTAAACACACGTGGTGAAGCCAGAAAGAAAAATACTGCAACGTAAATTCTAAAAAATTTTCCTACATAAAAGACCAAGGGGGGTAATAAGTTACCCCACATCAGGTAGTATCTGACACTCGTGCTGTGTAAAAAAGCATGAATAACAGCTTTCAACAAAACCAAAGTATGGCTGCATAAGAAATTAAAGAACATTTGATCATTACTAGTTTGAAAAGTTTTGGTTGTGTGAACCAAAATAAAAAACCTGAGCAAACATAGCTGGGGTAATTTTAACCCCAATTTTAATCCCACTTCTGACACCATTTTGTGACTGTCCTTCCTAAAGCACGTGTTATGGGTTCTGTATTATTTTCCTAACGTTAAGCGTCGTCACTGTTGTGATGTAATATTTAGAAAAAACAATAATTGACAATCTCTAATAGTCTAAATAAACTGGGCAGCTAAGGGTTAAATTATGACTAGAAAACTTTTACGTATGAAAACATTAAATGGTGGAACAATGTCAACTATGATGATCAACTGAAAAAAGCGCCACCTTCATGTATAAAGCACTCAATACAGCAAAACGATAAAGACATCAAACAGTTTACGCCATGTTCTTCACCACAGAACATAAAGCATTGGCAAAGACTTGTTGCGAAAAAAAGAGACTTAATCCTCTAGATTTCGGTATCTGGAATTCCCTTTAACCCTTTCATACCCGTTGTATCCCATGGGATACGAGAATTTTCTCTGCCTTTAAAATTAATAAAATTTTAAAACTGAGAGTTATTTGATCTGCTAATAGTTATTTTGATTTAAGCCAATAACAATAGACTAAAAATAGTGATAGAATGGCAAACTAAAAAACCTTACATCTGTGTAAGGTACAGTACTTTAGAGACGACTTTGTACTGATCAGCATAGCACACATACTAAATGTCTTAAATACTTTAAAAACTTATCAGCATTTGCTTTTTATCATGTTTAGCAAGCATTGAATCCCAATGTATCCCGTGGGATACAGGCTATATTTAGCACGCGGGCACAGGTAGAAAAAAATAATTATTATGTGTAAACAAGATGGACATACTGAAGAAAAGTACCAAGCCAAAAAAATTTTCTCATTAAAAAAATAATTTGGGACTAAAAGGGTTAAAGGACAAAAGAAAAGAGGTAGTCGCGAGAATTGCAAAGCTCGCCAATATCTCTCCAAACTGTCGTAAACCTGCCTGACCATGCACCAAACCTGCCCAAATATGACGCCAGGTATTCGTGATCTTCATCAACAATTTCACAATTTGCGAAAACTTTGGAACACACAAAATTTTTAATGCATGTACACATATAGAACATATAGATACTTCAGATGTAAAAACTTCATATTTTAAAACAAAAAAGAAGTAAATATTATTATAATTATTTATATTGACTGAAGTCAGAATAAGAGCTTATAGTAAAATAATTTGGTTAATATTTATTTATTCTTGTGGTTAAAGCTGCTTGCTGATTACAGTTCATTGTGTGGCGTGTGAGATAGCCACGATGGGCACGGCAAACTATCAAGACTTTATTTAATAAACTACATATTTATTAAACAACAACCACACACGGTAAATATTAGAGGATAGTAATGCCAGCCCTCCGTCTTCAAGTAAGTTACTCATCTCCCCGACGTGCGGGCCACAAAACACTTTTGTCTAACTAACTAATGCGCCGTGAGCTTCTGCGCATAAAGATTACATCATCAATCTCTACTTCTGAGTCAGCCGGTTGAAGATCGGCTGGTCACGTGATGCCACACCTAACTAGGCTTCTAGCCAAGACGATAGTTTAATCTTGCATCGTCAAGCATCTAATAATTTAATTACCAATTTAATCAAAATCATTATTTAACACAGCTTTCCTTTACTCTTATAAAACAATCATGATTAGATACATTTTAACTATAGAACTCAATATTTGCAGACGAGAATGCGTGTAATCTGTACAGCCAAATGCTTTGCAGCGTTTGCACTTCTTCCCTTTGTTTCGTTGGAAGCAAATTTTGCATCTACGTTCATCAAGTACGGCAACGACGTCAAGATCAAAGCAGGATTCACACCGAGTTTTGCCGTGCAAAGCAGGTGAGTGGCGCTGGTATAGAGGGTTGTACACTGCACAGGTGGTGGTGTCGTGACGCTAAAGTTGTCGCTGGGGTGTTTTGGAGAGAGATAACAACCGACATTGGCATATAAGACTGTTTTTGAAGTTGCGATGTTCATGTTAAACAGATGAAATCAAAATAATCAACAGTAGTAAAGAAAAGTTCAAGTAAATACACCAGCCAAAATATCCTGGCATCTGAGTCTGAATGTTGTTTTGACCACACAAGTGTTTAAGCCCATTGCTTGCCTTCTAATCTTACAACCAAAGTGTAAACAATTACTCACAGAGAAGCCAAGTAACCCAGTTACATACAAACATATTACAGTAGCAAGTACTTAATAAAATAGATATACTGAAAACTTCAAAGTGTGCTAACAGATGTCACCATTGACTTAGTGGTAATGAAAAATCAAAATTTGAAACTAACAGATGTCACCACTGACTTAGTGGTAATGAAAAATCAAAATTTGAAACTACAAATTAAAATTAATAATAAACTGTAAATTAAATGCTCGCGTCTGCGATAGGTGGCGCCATGGCACAAACTTTCTGAAAGAACGGTATTGTGACTTTTGTTCAGATTATCCAAGGTGGTGTCCCACGTTTTTGAAAATCTGTCTATCAGCAAGTTCCTCTTACAATTTTTCACAGCAGAAACAGTCATAAGCAGCATAAGGCATATTGTACAGAAAAATGACATCAATACCAGCAAAAATAACAGGGAACACCAAAATAATAGGCAACAAAATATGAGCACAAATAAAGGAAATAATAAACAAATGACTAGGTATCAAAGGAAAAGTCGAAGAAGAAGAAGAAGATGCCAGGTGGGAGATAGAGGAGTAATTACGATGGGAATGATGATGTGGATTGTAATAATAATTAACATAATTCACAAATGTATGGCTGTAACATAATTCACAAAACGTATGGCTATAACATAATTCATAAACGTATGGCTATAACATAATTCACAAACGTATAGCTATAACATAATTCACAAACGTATGGCTATAACATAATTCACAAACGTATGGCTATAACGTAATTCACAAACGTACGGCTATAACATAATTCATAAACGTATGGCTATAACATAATTCACAAACGTATGGCTATAACATAATTCACAAACGTATGGCTATAACATAATTCATAAACGTATGGCTATAACATAATTCACAAACGTATGGCTATAACATAATTCACAAACGTATGGCTATAACGTAATTCACAAACGTACGGCTATAGCGTAATTCACAAACGTATGGTTAAGAGAATTATAGCCACACATTGAAACACAGAAAATTTAAACAATGTGACCAGCTGAAAGCTTTATAACGTTACTAGGTGACTGGCTAACAGGTCTATAATACCTAAATAAAAGCCTCTCACGTGAAGACAGTCACAGTATTAAAAATCATTAAGAAATACGATATAACTTTATATATGGGTGGTGAAACAGGAAGTAAAACTTGCAAGAAAAAAATGGCGAAAATTAGTTGAGGGCAGGCGATATGGGATATGACAGATGAGATTAATGATACTAGTTCTTGTTGTTGGTGCTAGTGTTGGCATAGCTGCAACTGATGTTTCGGCTTCTGCTTGTAGTGCTGCTGCTGCTGTTGCTGTGGTCGTGGTCGTGGCTATGGCTGCCGCCGTTACTGTTGCTGTTAGCTGCAGTTGCGGTTCCGGTTGCACTCGCTGTTGCTGTTGGTGTTGTTTTTGTAATTATTGTTGCTGTTGCTGTTGTTTTCTTGCAATTGCTCATCGTTTTTGTTGTACCATTGCCATTATCACGGTCTCTGCTGGTTGTGCCAACACCACGCACATACAGAAACATGTACACTAAAATTTCATTCCACGATTGTCCATAGGATAGAGTGTGCCATGAATTGTACTAGACAAGTTGATCCTCAATGTAACAGCATCAATGTATGGACTACTGAACAGCAAGATTACTGTCAAACAAGTACAGCTTTCGATTATTGCTTGTTGAATACAGCTGATGGTGAACCAGGCACTTCACACTACATCAATTATCAGGTAGGCGTATTTGTCTACTAATTGTGGATTTGTTTCAATTTTGATGTTTCAAGAAACAGTTGTTTAAAGGTCAAAATAACACAGGGATCGGCTCTCGACTACAGCTTATTAAACTCAGTTGATTCTATGCCAGGGCTTCACATTACATCAATTATCAGGATGCATAATTGTTTACTAATTGTGGACATTTTAATTTTAGTGTTTCATGACACATACGCACACACGCACACACACGCACACGCGCACACATGCACACACACACACACACACACACACACACACATACACACACACATGCACACATGCACATGCACACACACACACATGCACACACACACACACACACACACACACACACACACACAAATATTAGGCCTATGTATTATATATATCGGTACTTTTCAATGGACAAGACAATGCCCTGTACACAAATGCACTCAGCAATCATTAATGACTGACAATGAATGACATGTTTTTTCCAGAGAATTCTCGACCTGAACAAGGAAAACTCCGATCATGCTGAAGGTATGTTATTGTTAGAAAAGGGTTATAATTATAAAAACTAAAATTTAAAAAGTACAGAAAATATGCTAACTATGTAAAGTGCGTACCATACAGCTTGACAAACAGCCATAATATCTGCCAATGAAAGATAATTTTGTTCATGGATCAAGCACATACACACACACGCGCACACGCACACGCACACGCACACGCACACGCACACGCACGCGCACGCGTGCGCACACACACACACACACACACACACGTGTACACACACACACACACACACACACACACACACACACACACACACACACACACACACACACACACACACACACACACACACACACACACACACACAGGCAGGATACTTAGGCAACCAGGGCTTTGCAAACTGACGTGGAGCTAAAAGAGTCAACAGCGTCAGGATTCCGAGCAAACATTTATGTACTGTGGACTTTGCATCATTTCGTCACTTTCTCCCACCATGCTGTGGCAAATAAATCGCTGTAAATCAACGAGGTTAACCACTTCACCACTCTTGAGTGCATGATTTTTTCAGACAAGACCGAAGTTTCTTCTTCAAGGCCTCTCTGCGACCAGGCTCTGTGTGGTCATTGTGGTCAGAGCTAAAGGGGGAGAAAAGCAAATTTCAAAGCATATCCCAAAAATCTTTCTACTTAGCATTTACAATTAGGGCTACCCTTTGAAATACTTATGTAATTGGAAAAGAAAGTTCTGAATAATTTAAAGTATTCGTGCCATCCTGATTCGTACCGTCAAGATGGTAGCACCTAGCTAATATTGCGGAAGTTTAAATTTACAAAGTTTTATACAGCGTTACTGCTAGCGCAAGTCCTGTATACAATAAGACAGCATGTAAGATGTGAAATATAAAGACGAATTTTTAAGCTTTATCTATGAAGTTTGTTTTCTTGTACTTTAAACTTTGTCTAGACACTCGAGTCTATTTGGAAATGCACAGTGCTGTCATAATTAGCATGATCTATAATTCTATTTAGTTGTTTTTATTACCTTACAGATGGATGTTTTGAACTTTATTTCCCCAATCAGAGTACCACAAACTACTTCATCAAATCAACATCTGCCGTTTCGCAAATCACCGAATTCACAGTTTGCATGTGGATAAAACCACCCAGCTATTCAAGCGGCTATTATCAGCTGACGCCATTTTCTTATGGTACAGTAGACGACCCGAATTCCATCTATGTGAAACTTTATGGGGAAGAGTCGGACAAACTGATGGTACAAGTGAGTAGGTAAGAGACAATACAGAAATATATTTGGAGATGAAATTAGTGAGTCACTTATGAAACGCCGCATTTTCCTCTGACAATATTAGCAAATTGAGAAAACAATTTGAAATTCGAAGTTACGAAACTCCATTGTAGAATCTAAATTAATGTATATCATCTGGTATTGTTTGTATGACTCTACACTAAATCTTAACCATTTTTATGACCATTTCCTTTTCAAATTCAATGATTTTTAATTGCCTTCTATGCAGACATTTTTAGCACATTTCGGCTTTAGTTGTTCCGTCACAAATCAATCGTGAGAAGTCAAACAATGTTTTATTAAAATTAATTTTAGGCTTATTACGAAGGTCTCCGTAATTTTTAATTTCAGTAACTATAGCACTTTTTATTTTGATGACGGGGACATGCCGTTCTACGATGGCTCTTGGCACCAGATTTGCATAACGTGGTCCAGCACCAATGGTTCCTTTCACGTGTACATAGATGGTACTGAGACTGCTGGCGATTTAGATTTCCTGGCAGAAGGATACGTCCTTCAGGCAGACGGAATCGTTATAATAGGACAAGATCCGGATACCTTCCCCGATCAAGACTTTGATGAAGACGAATCGTATGTGGGCTCACTGACTGGTGTGAACTTCTATGACTACATGATGACACCTGAAGACATCAGTAGATTATATGAGTACTGTTATACTATTGGTGGCAACGTGTTCTCTTGGGCAGATGTTAACAGTGGGACAATGCATGGGGAAGTTATGAAGGAAACTGATTCACTAAACTGTACCATTGCAGACCAATAATTTAACTACCTTTAACACAGCTGGGGACACCAGTAGATTATATGAGTACTGTTATACTATTGGTGGCCACATGTTCTCTTGGGCAGATGTTAACAGTGGGACAATGCATGGGGAAGTTATGAAGGAAACTGATTCACTATCCTGTACCATTGCAGACCAATAACTTAACTACCTTTAACACTTGTATACCTTAAATATAGCGTTATCATCACCAGGCCAGCAGGATAGCCAGCCAATCAACCAGTCAACCAACCAACCAAGTAAGCAAGCAAAAACAAACAAACGAACATGTGAAACAAGCAAGCAAACAAAGCAAACAAACAAATAAATGGTTTAGTTTAGTATGTGAGTGTAATAGGCCTGGCTATTGGGCCAAATGTGTTGGGTTTTTTTATTTTTTACTTTCGTGTGACAATTAACAAATAAATTGTTTGGTTTGGGGTGTGTCTGTGTTAGGCCAATATAGGCCAAATGTGTGTTATTATTTATTTTCCTGTAATAATTGAGAAATAAAATATTGTCATTTATTATGGATTCTACGTTTTACAAAATAATTAGAAGCATTGTTTTTAAACTGTTATTTTCAACGATCAGTGTCAACACACTAAAAAAACAATTTAACAAGATCTGAGTTAACTGAATGATTTAACTCTCTCTCTCTCCTCTCTCTCTCTCTCTCTCTCACTCACTCTCTCTTTCTTTCTGCCACACACACTCTCACTCTCTCCTCTTTCTTTCTCTCTCTCTTTCTCCTCTTTCCCCCCCTCTCTCTCTCTCTCTCTCTCTCTATATATATATATATATATATATATATATACCATTTATATCATGTATATCAGACCATTATGCAATATGCATACATACTTATGTAAATTTTAATGTCTGTACCATTTCAATACTTTTTAGTTAGCTTTTAGTGTATACTTTAATTTTATATTTTATATCACTTAATTATTTTGGCTTAGTTTTTAGTGGATTTCGTGTGGGGATTGAAGATTGCAGTAAAATAAATAATTATAATTATTGCTATTGCTAACATTTGGATGTTGTTGCAGTGACAATACAATCAGCAGTCTGCATGTTTGTTAGTCATCATATTATAATAATTATGAAAAACATTTTCACGTTGTTGTAGAGACAATACAATCAGTAGTCTGCGTTGTTAGTCATCATATTATAATAATTATGAAAAACATTTTCACGTTGTTGTAGTGACAATATAATCAACAGTCTGCATGTTTGTTAGTCATCATATTATAATAATTATGAAAAAAAATTTGATGTTGTTGTAGTGACAATACAATCAGCAGTCTGCGTGTTTGTTAGTCATCATATTATAATAATTATGAAAAACATTTTGATGTTGTTGTAGCGACAATACAATCAGCAGTCTGCGTGTTTGTTAGTCATCATATTATAATAATTATGAAAAAATTTTTGACGTTGTTGTAGCGACAATACAATCAGCAGTCTGCGTGTTTGTTAGTCATCATATTATAATAATTATGGAAAACATTTTCACGTTGTTGTAGTGACAATATAATCAACAGTCTGCATGTTTGTTAGTCATCATATTATAATAATTATGAAAAAAAAATTAATGTTGTTGTAGTGACAATACAATCAGCAGTCTGCGTGTTTGTTAGTCATCATATTATAATAATTATGAAAAACATTTTCACGTTGTTGTAGTGACAATATAATCAACAGTCTGCATGTTTGTTAGTCATCATATTATAATAATTATGAAAAACATTTTGACGTTGTTGTAGTGACAATATAATCAACAGTCTGCATGTTTGTTAGTCATCATATTATAATAATTATGAAAAAAAATTTGATGTTGTTGTAGTGACAATACAATCAGCAGTCTGCGTGTTTGTTAGTCATCATATTATAATAATTATGAAAAATATTTTGATGTTGTTGTAGCGACAATACAATCAGCAGTCTGCGTGTTTGTTTGTCATCATATTATAATAATTATGAAAAAAATTTTGACGTTGTTGTAGCGACAATACAATCAGCAGTCTGCGTGTTTGTTAGTCATCATATTATAATAATTATGAAAAACATTTTCACGTTGTTGTAGTGACAATATAATCAACAGTCTGCATGTTTGTTAGTCATCATATTACAATAATTATGAAAAAAAATTTGATGTTGTTGTAGTGACAATACAATCAGCAGTCTGCGTGTTTGTTAGTCATCATATTATAATAATTATGAAAAACATTTTGATGTTGTTGTAGTGACAATACAATCAGCAGTCTGCGTGTTTGTTAGTCATCATATTATAATAATTATGAAAAACATTTTGACGTTGTTGTAGCGACAATACAATCAGCAGTCTGCGTGTTTGTTAGTCATCATATTATAATAATTATGAAAAACATTTTGACGTTGTTGTAGTGACAATACAATCAGCAGTCTGCGTGTTTGTTAGTCATCATATTATAATAATTATGAAAAACATTTTGATGTTGTTGTAGTGACAATACAATCAGCAGTCTGCGTGTTTGTTAGTCAACATATTTTAATAATTATGAAAAACATTTTCACGTTGTTGTAGTGACAATATAATCAACAGTCTGCATGTTTGTTTGTCATCATATTATAATAATTATGAAAAAAATTTTGACGTTGTTGTAATGACAATACAGTGAACAGTCTGCATAAATGTTGGAGAGGCTTTAATTTAGGTTCATCTAAACCTGTTAGCCAATCCCTTTAACTTTCTATTGCTTCCTCTGTTCAGATGTATGCATGTTGCAGATTTGCTTGCTAATAAAATACTGTTTAAACTGACAGTCTGTAAATTTGACCATATAGTCACCTTTGTTGACAGGTCTGTGGAAATTGTAATTGTATATTTTTAGGTGCTGCCATCTATGAACTAATCCTTTTACATTTTACTAGCTAAACTCACCCCAGTATAATTGTACGGTCCAGTGAATGCATATTCACTGGATCTCTCCCTATTTTACAGTAATGGTTTTTGTGAAGCCAAGTTTGCATAATCACCTATACCTATATATACTAACTGGATTCACTTTCTAGTCACTGTCTAACTCACACTGTCAGTGCAGTGCAGCAGTCGTGCTACTCATGTTACTCTCTGTCTAACTCTCAGTGATCAGTGCAGGACACTCTTGTTCTCAGTGTTCAGTGTAGCAGTCATTCTACTTGTGTGTATGTAGTTTAATAAACACTTTCAGTTTTGTGCAAATATGTAGTATAGGGTTTTATTCTTGTTCTATAAAGTTAGTGATCTACAACTTCAAACATAACTTTCACAAGGTCCATTTAGAGCATCTACCACAATGGAAAACATAAAATGTAGGAACTCTAGCTGTTAGTGGTATTTAAATTCTGATGGTACAACAAATCTTGGCATAAATTTTGTTTACGATGACGCATAAAGAAGACAACATATCATTTTAGTAGAATTCATAGGCCTACCAATAGCCTCCCTACTAGTATCATCAAGTAAAAGTTTGTTACAACAGGAGAGCAAACAGAAGTATCAAAAACAAATTCAGTAAAATTTATCTAATGTTTAACCTCTAGTAATTAGGGGTGAGCATCCAACGTTCGAGTTCGATTCGAACGAGTTTTTTTAGTTCGAACTCGATTCGAATCCAAAACTATAGATTCGAATAATTCAGCACTTCAATCACATAGGTTCTTTATCACCAAAACGATTGAAACATCAAGCAATTGGTATAATTTGGCTGTGATTTCTGCACACAATTTTAAAGAAATTACTAGTTTTATTGCAGAACAAAATCTAGTGATATGCATGATCTTTGTAAGACTAATTTTTACTGGTGGTTCGAAAATGGTTTTACTTGTTCGAAAATCTTTCAATCTCAATTCGAATTCGGTTCGAATTCGAAACACTGAACTTCGGTTCGATTCGAATTCGAAAGTCACAAATTCGGTTCGATTCGAATTCGCTTTCTGGTAGAGAATGCTCACCCCTACTAGTAATATTCTTTGACGTCGAACAGGACAGATGTAAACCTCTAGTAAAAAAATTCATGCAGCATCTCTTTATTTAAAAATGTCAAAACATGGCACTGTATAATTTATTCACACGTAACGAAGTGTTAACTACACAGGCACGTGGGGGGTTTCTCTTAGTATGACCAATGTAGGAATTGCCACAGCTGGGGCAACAGAATTCATAAATAGCTTTAATCTAGTGAAGAATTATAACAAAAGTAACACCAAGCGAAACCTAAGCTGTCAAGTACATAAATTTATTATAAAATGCGGTGGGAAGCCTGGTGTAACTAGTTCGTTTATTGAAATCCAAAAAAATTAATGCAATGAAGCCATTGTGTGTGACAACGCAGCTTAAAGTTTTCTATCTTCTGCCAACCGCGAAATACATTAATAATCAGGGAGGCATATTTCATAAAAGTTTAAAGGTAAACTGGACGATTATGTAAACATTAGTTCAGAACAAAGAACGGCCTAAAATATTGAAAACTACAATAGCTTATTTTAAAACAAAGCTTAGATTAAATAATAATTACCTCAGATATTCAAATTTTGTTAAACTTTCAATGGTACGCGCGGCTCTACTACGATTGGCAGCGGCGCCTTTTTGTCATTTTCGCGTGGCCGACAAATAGAAGGCGGTACCGAGATAAGCATGATCATGAACTCCAGTGTTAGTTTCTGACGTCATATCATGTAAAGCCCATTTTTCATGACATCATGCGTTTAAGCAGTAATGTACCACCTATGCAAACGTGCTTGGCGCGCAAGGGAAGACGCCTGCCATTGCACAAACTGTGGTTAGTTTCTGACGTAAGCAATAGCTGTATTCGGTTGCCATTAATTAACTTTCTAAGCTAATTATTCACATATAAGAAACAATTACTAACTTTTATAGACAAGCAATGCATATTTTAGACAGTAAATTAAAAGTCTAAAGACTGAGTCTAAACAATCGACCGGTCTTCCTTTAAAGCCATATGAGAAAACACCGGAAAACCAAAAATGAAAATTATTGATATAATTTAAACCAGTTCACTAACTTACATGGTCTCATGCTTACTATTCAACATCAAAATTATAACTTAACTCTACATATGACATAACAAGAATAAGCTAAGGCAAAGAGCAATGTTGTGAATAAATTAAAACATTAGCACCTTCTGCTAGACTTTCTTGCGTTTTCTTTCAATGTCCCGAAATAGACTAGCCCAGCACGGCAATCGAGTCGACTGCGTATATAATATGGCTGGCTAAAAGTTCTGATTTGTCCGTCCAGACTCTGTCCACCTTGCTAGACTTTCCTCTGTTTTCTTTCAATGTCCTGAAATAGACTAGGCCAGCACGGCAATCGAGTCGACTGCGTATATAATATGGCTGGCTAAAAGTTCTGATTTGTCGGTCCAGACTCTGTCCACCTTGCTAGACTTTCCTCTGTTTTCTTTCAATGTCCTGAAATAGACTAGCCCAGCACGGCAATCGAGTCGACTGCGTATATAATATGGCTGGCTAAAAGTTCTGATTTGTCCGTCCAGACTCTGTCCACCTTGCTAGACTTTCCTCTGTTTTCTTTCAATGTCCTGAAATAGACTAGGCCAGCACGGCAATCGAGTCGACTGCGTATATAATATGGCTGGCTAAAAGTTCTGATTTGTCGGTCCAGACTCTGTCCACCTTGCTAGACTTTCCTCTGTTTTCTTTCAATGTCCCGAAATAGACTAGCCCAGCACGGCAATCGAGTCGACTGCGTGTATAATATGGCTGGCTAAAAGTTCTGATTTGTCGTCCAGACTCGTCCACCTTGCTAGACTTTCCTCTGTTTTCTTTCAATGTCCGAAATAGACTAGGCCAGCACAGCAATCGAGTCGACTACGTATATAATATGACTGGCTAAAAGTTCTGATTTGTCCGTCCAGACTCAGTCCACCTTGCTAGACTTTCCTCTGTTTTCTTTCAATGTCCTGAAATAGACTAGCCCAGCACGGCAATCGAGTCGACTGCGTGTATAATATGGCTGGCTAAAAGTTCTGATTTGTCGGTCCAGACTCTGTCCACCTTGCTAGACTTTCCTCTGTTTTCTTTCAATGTCCTGAAATAGACTAGGCCAGCACAGCAAACGAGTCGACTGCGTATATAATATGACTGGCTAAAAGTTCTGATTTGTCCGTCCAGATTCAGTCCACCTTGCTAGACTTTCCTCTGTTTTCTTTCAACTTTTGGTTATATCGATGCCGAATTGCATAACCTGTATGAGGTGTTTATTTTTCTAGCTGTTACTACATTTTGCACTCGACCGATACTAAGCCATTTTAGTGAGCTAGCTCTCACGTCGGCGTTCGTTTTAAAGCAACAGGGTATAATGGCTCTTGGTCAGCTTATTATTTGGCTACTCTGGCTAACTTGTATAATGTTCGTGTAAACTCTGGATGCTTAATGAATGACCGGCACGCTGTTGAATTTATGTTAATGCCTCTTTTATTCAAGGCTCAAACTTATTGTCATGAATAAATATATCTATCAGCATTGGCATTTTGTGGCAATATTTAGTATTATTTCTATCAATGTTTACTTTTCTAAGAGAGTAGCTTAGTAGCTGATTATCACGTTTGTGAAAACTGAATTACAAGTTGGCATTTTTATTTTTATAGTTTGAACAACCTAATAGGCAATAACCTTTTGTAATAACTCTGACATGGGTATGCTGTACCAGTAGCGGCTCGTGTGTAATTGGTTGGCATCCTTCTATGTCGGAAGACAATGGAGTGTGCGCCAAGAGAGTCAGTTATTGATCACATTGATGGAGCTGCAGCGTCGACTGTGGCTGAGCAGTCCGATTCTTGAATCACTGGAGTGGCCTTTCCAGGGCGCACGCCTGGGCAAGGTGTATAGTGATCCTGAGTTGCCCAGAGAACAGGAACCCCCTCTCTTCCTCGCTGGTGTAGTCCAAAGGAAAGCGGAGCGACACGTTTGTCACCAGGTTGGCTGCAGAAGCTGCCGGAGTCAGCGAGCATGCTGCACTGGTCCGCCTTCGGGACTCCACTCCTGATTTGGAAGGTTTACTCCTCTACACGTGGCCGTTGGGTCACTTGACCGCGGCCCTCTAGCCGTTGGCTGCTTGTGCAGCTCCTCCACCTAGTGTAGAGATACAGTGTGGGCTCATGTGTAGGTACTGTGGAACTGCCAGCACCCCCTATTTTCACTCAATATTATCGATGATATTCAATATAATAAGTGGTTTTCCTTTAGTTCTTTCATTATACCTGTACAGAAGAACAAGTGAGGGTAGTGCTGTTTGCTTCACAGCCCAGCACAGTAGTGTGTATGATTGTTGTATGCATGGCCATGTCTGAGATAACATGCTGTTTGCTGCATTGATAGCATCTGCTGCTAGGCAGAGAGAGTACTGTCGCTCACACAGTTTGTTGTCAGTGGTCACGTGTTTAAAAACCATGTACCAGCATATTGTTGAACTGCGGCAACTTAGGCTATTCGTAAGCAAAAAATTCTTTGTTTAGGATTTTATCAAGTTTATGTATAAATTTTTGTATGTTTCTTTGTTTTAAATTACAATTAGAAATTACAACATTAAAATCACAAAATTACAAATCACGAAACGTAAAATTGTTTCGTTTTTACGCAGTTTCAAAACAAGGGCTAAAAATTTCCTGAAGCAGCACCCCCACTACGAGCCACCACTGTGCAACACACACTTTGTTATGAAGCCACATGGTTGGTAAATATGGTGATAATGGCGTTACTATGGGCTGGCACCAACACGATATTTCAAAGGCAAATGTAAGTTATTATTACTACTTGCGATGCATTCAGGGCTAATAATATATTAATTGTCTCCATAGAAGCACAAACGCAGATGTCCTTTTAGTCAACATGGAAACTTGTTGACGGGGAGGGCTTTGTACTTCTGCGATAAAGTTCAGTTTCTCATACTCAGAAACTGCCAGCGTCATGGTGAACTTTAGACAGAGCAATGATACCCAGTAACGCAAATAACATTCGTAATTATGCAGTATGCATTGCAGTATATTATTAAACACATTTAGTCTTTATTGATAGCAAAAAGAATTGCTTTTGTGCGTGGATAGAGTTAGTGCAAACATCAGTCTTGAGACTCAGGGAGGTAAGACATCTTACAGCGTGCTGAAGTCTAAATATTTTATAATTGTAGTAACGAAAATATTTTGAAAAGCTTAATAGAAATTCAAGGCAGTGGAAGAAGTGAAAAGAGACATTGTTTTGATTAGGTCTATAGTCAGTAGTCAGTACACACCGAGAATGAAATTTAGTGGTGTTTACGTAGGATGCGGATGCGGACGCGGATGCGGTTTAAGAGATGCGGAATAGATAAAATCGATTATCTTGCTTTCAATGCAGCAGGCTATATGCGTTGACAATATAAACCTAGAGAAGACAGGTTGTGTGAGTTTTGTAAACCAATGTTACTAGTTGAAGAGAAAAAACATTTCATTTTGACTTGTAAAAGAAAAAAATGTAATGTTGAAAATTGTAACTTTGAGATTTAATCGGTAATCTTGATGACAAAGTATGGGATGTTTGCTTTGTACTCGGTTGTACTTTTAAACATAAACAAACAGTAGGTTTATAATCTAGTTAAATACTTAGTTTATTAGGTGTAGAGAGAGAGAGAGAGAGAGAGAGAGAGAGCGAGAGAGAGAGAGAAAGAGAGAGACAGAGAGAGAGCGAGAGAGAGAAAGAGAAAGAGAGCAACAGAGAGAGCAAGAGATAGTATATTATTATTATTTAACAATTAAAGTAATTATTCCACCAGAAATCATATTATTGATTTATTGACAATATAAAGTAATTTAAACTTTTGCTTAGTCAGTGAAAAATATGCTACGATTGTTCTGATTATTTTCTCAAACTTTTAGGCAATGTTATCCAAATTTGTAGCAAATGACATTACCGTTAAAACGGCTGCTACGTCTAATGGTCATTACACGAGTTTAAATTTTTACGTTTTATTCAGTGTTACTGCTAACACAAACTTATACTGAAATAAGACGGCAGGTAAGTAAGGCCTAGTACAAAATTTCAAGACAATTTTTCCAGGTTAATTTCTGAACAACGTTTTTTTGTGTTTTAGTAAATCAGAGTAATGATGATGGTATAGAAACGAAAACATTATTGTACATAAAAACTATTTTTGTGATACCTTCTGTAAGAAAACAGAAGAAACCATTTCGAAGTTTATTTTAATGTGATAATGCAGACTTTAATGCAGGCTTAGCTTCTTACATTAATTTTAAAGCAGTGAACGAAATTTAATGCACTAATAGCAGAATTAAATAAATGTATCTTCAAATTTAAAAAATCGTACTATTGAGACGTTATTACTCAATTAATATTTACTACACTTGTATTAATACAACTTAAGTTGGATATAACCTTCTGTGGCTGAGCTAATCTTGTATTTTTTTGCGATTGTGTATGCTTTATGGCATTGCTTTTACTATTTTACTAAATTTTCTGTTTTTATTATTTTTCCTTTTTTATCATATTCAGTGTACTTTTAATCAATCAAAGTGAAACGGTCTTAAATATCTTATGAATTGTTTTTTAGTAATTTTGATGATCTTTTATTTGTAAGATTCATTTGACCATCATGTAAAATGCATTAAAAATATTCAATAATTAAATTAATTAGCAGCTAATATTTACAGAAGAAAATGTGGACAGCTAAATGCTTTGTGGGCTTCTCTTTTCTTCCCATTATTTTACTGGAAGCAAATTTTACGTCGGAGTTGTACACCAAGTACGGAAGTGACGTGAAGGTTTCTGCAGGATCCATACAAACTTTTGTTGTGCAAAGCAGGTGAGGGTTAAACCGACGCCATCTTGCAAGACGTCATAATTGGAAAAACAAAGTTGGCTAAAAAGATGACTGTTATTCACACTTTTGTAATAATATCCGTTCCGATATGGCAATTTCCCATCATCAGCTGAAGGCCTACAGAGAAGGCCTACACGTTTAAGGGAATCAAAACAAATTGCAAAATGGCTGAAAACATTCTAACGAAATACACCAAACGTTAGAAATCGTGCAAACAAATCGCCAATGATACGTAACAAACTTTAGTTTAAAACTGCTCTTTTCTATTGGCTTTCAACAGATAACGGAACTAATGTTGCCATTCCGAATCATATTGAAACATTTCATTAACATTTTAACCTCTGCAAAATGCCATCATCAGTTATTAGTCATTTCGTTCACTGTATATAATACAGTAAGTTCTCGTTTACGACGGTAATGCGTTAAAGCAAAATGCGACGTTAAGTGAAGCGTTTTTAGAAGAAACCAAGACTTCCACAGAAAGTAATGTAAAAGAATTGAGATAAATGAAACTAAATAAATTAAACACGTAACACTTTCCTAAATCACACAGTTTCATCAATGAAAAAAATTTCAATCACTCTTTGGTGTTATTGTTCCTGTTGGTGATGTTGCTGCCTAGCACTGGGGCTCTTGGCCACGGTGTTACTGTTGCTGCAGTTGCTGTTACAATTGCCACTTCCATGTAGAATAAACGCAAGAGTTTTATTTTATGGTTGTCCATAGGGTAGAGTGTGCCATGAATTGTACTAGACAAGTTGATCCTCAATGTAACAGCATCAATGTATGGACTACTGAACAGCAAGATTACTGTCAAACAAGTACAGCTTTCGATTATTGCTTGTTGAATACAGCTGATGGTGAGCCAGGCACTTCACACTACATCAATTATCAGGTATGCGTATTTGTCTACTAATTGTGGATTTGTTTTAATTTTGATGTTTCAAGAAACAGTTATTTAAAGGTCAAAATAACACAGCGTACTTTATGAAGTCTTAGTTTTACATAAAAACAGAATGAAAATGCACTAACTAAGGTTTTCCAGTTCTTTTCGCTTATTCTTGGTGGTTTATATCAGATAATCAGAGGAAATCTGTTGTGAAGGTGTCACTTCCAAAGAATGTCTTGAACTTCGTTTCGCACGTTGTACTCGTTAGATGACGCCACAACTCCTTAGTCCTTAGTTACAGCAGCGTTTGTGCTTGGCTATCACGTGCCACATTTTGCAGTATAGCATTGTTTTCAAATTCAGCGTCGTAGAAACGACATGGTATCCAAGGAAGCTGTTTCTATTGTATATGCTTAGCCTGCAGTTTGCTGAAGTTTCACGAGCAAAACCCAACAAAATGTTTTGGAGCAAAAATTCGAGGCCAGATTTCAGTAGGAAGGAAGCCATAAAATTTAATAAAATTTGTGTCAAATTTGCTCTTTTAACTAAGGAAAACGTGTTTTTATTTATATTTGATCTCCAATAGCAATAACTGTTTTGTTAATGTGTACCAACTAACTCTGACTCCTGACCCTCATACATGTCATTGTGAAAATAGCCTCTTACATCTTACATCTGACCATCAAAAAGCTCTGGTAAATCTTGCAGAAATACCAGGTGGTGGTTATCTGTACCCTTCCAATATTATTTGGGATGTCATCTACTGGATGTGGTATAATACAATGCTTATAATGCGTTTTTACTTTTTAGACCAGTAGGTTCGAAACGCTGATGTTTTTCACATTGCATGGAAAAGTTGCTGATTATCTATTGATAAGTATTCCACCTGTCATACACATATGATTAATATCATAGGGATAGTGCCATATAACGTCCACTGTGCCTAAAGCGATTGATGAACGTTTGTGCATAATGGTTCGGTTTCTAGGATGTTGGAAAGATTATGGGAATTACGTAACCTTGTGACAAACAACCGTGGGCGCTTTGGAAACTCAGTGTGGTCGCTATTGGAGCAATGTTTCCCGAAGCGCCCACTTTTAAACAAAATTACTTTTGATCAAATACTTTAAAAGTTTTAAGATTAAAACAGCCTGAAATTCATAACAAACAAACTTTAAAGGCCGTTTCATCAACTGATATACTGTGAATAAACACCTACGCTTTAAAAACACTTTGAAAATTAAGGGTTGTGCTATGGGGCACTCTCCCCTATATCATATACATCATGCCTGACATCTCATAGACCTTTTTCAAACTGTAGTGTAGGTGAAACAACATTGTCGTTAAAACAAAACATGGCATGCTAAGTGAAAAAAAAGTTGTCAAAATATAAGTGTCGTTAAAAGGCAATGACACTAAATGGGCATTATGCATTAAGTGGAGACCTATTGCGCGCTGATACTGAACTCGTTTTACAGACCTGTACCATGTGCGGATACAGGTTTCAGAACAACACTGGGCCAAACAGAAAAGTAGTTAGGGGGTCTGGGGGAACAATGTAAGCTCCCAAGCGAGGTTCACCTGGGCAACAATACATTTTGCTGTATTTCAGACCACGTTTCTGCCTTCTAAAAGCCATTTCCTCAAGGAAGCTCACTAGTTTATAAAACGTGTCTACTCATCTTTGACTCAAAAATACATACCTATATTTTGATATACACTGTACAGCATACATCATGTACGTAACTTTCATCTGTTTTCTTCTGATATGCGATTTTTACAGATACAAGGCACCTTTAGGATTCAGCAAATTGTTTTAACGCTTATAATTCAGAGAAAATTTAATTTGGTGTGTTGTAACAGTTACTGTGCAAGGGAGGGCCCAGGTCCCACCCCTAAATCCGCCACTGTGTAGTGCAACCAGAATCTACTGGGGAATTTTCATTAAAATATCACTTTGGTGTTGTATGGGAAACTGGGCACTATAGCTGCGAGTAAAGTGAATGGCTGACAAAACCTCGCGGGTGAGCAAATGTAGAACAAAAAAGTCTACAAAAGTTTGACTGCACAAAATGCTGTAGAAGTCAGCAATAACATGTAAATCATAGAATACGAGAGATCACCACGCAATAATAATGGTTGCTTTTTATGTTTCTAATGTGTGAACTTTACAGACGCTCTGTCCTTTCCGTAACAAGTGACAAGAGAAGGCTCACCTCTTCCTTCCTAGGAATTTCTCTATCTAGTTCGTCAGTTAATAAGTTTATAGCCTTTGTAACAGAAGATCTCAAAGCTCGTCGAACTCGTTTAGTTTTCTCCACTTGCTCTGTCATGTTGACAACAGAAGTAGAAGTGCTGTATTGTTATCCTTGTGTGCTGTCTGTGTTCAGATCCTGCTCGAAGGACCATATGTGAAAGTTATTTTTGAAGCTGTTGTTCAGTCACTTTGTTATGGTTGAGTTTAGGCACAGATAGGAACCAAAAATCTATAATAAATATTTGCACTGCACACAACAGAAAAGTGTTTATTAAACTGCAGAAAACATGAGTAGCAAAACTGCTGCACTGAACATTGAGCAAAAACTGGAAAAGCAAAAACAGACAATAAAACCTGTTTCACAGCCAGGTATACAGGTATAGAACTTGACCTATGCAGAGTTGCACAGGCTTCACAACAACCAATAATTTTAGATAGGGAGAGGATCAGTGTGTATGTATTCACCAGACCATACAATTACACTGAAGGTAAGTCAGCTGATAGAATGTAACAAGATTAGCACATAGATGGCGACACCTAACTACAATGTACAATTCCAACTTCCACAACATGTAAATCATAGAATACAAGACATCACTACGAAATAATAATGGTTCCTTTTTATGTTTCTAATGTGTGAACTTTAGCAAAGTAGTTGCTTGATTCGGAGCTCTGCTAAAGTCGTTTCACTTTTGCATAGATATAATTATTTTGTCAGGCAGGTAGTAGCTGTCCAATAGAAAAATATCCATAATTAAACAGGTACCCCTATTCCTGAGCACCATCACCTGAGCACTCCACAATCATTAATGTCTGACAATGAATGATATGTTTTTTCCAGAGAATTCTCGACCTGAACAAGGAAAACTCAAATCATGCTCAAGGTATGTTATTGTTAGAAAAATGCTAAAATTATTAAAACTAAAATCAGAAAAAACATAAAATATTGGTATGCAAAGCGTGTAACATAGTTTCATACATCGCTATAATATCACCAAATGGAAGACAGCAGGTACTTTGGCAATCAGGGTTTTGCGGCCTGCATTGGAGTTCATAAAATCAAAAGTTCCAGGATCCCAGGCAAATCTGGTACCACATTTAGGCAGAGCATGTCTTACTTTGGTTTTTCACCACGTTTGCCTGCCATGCTGTGACAGAGAACTTGCCGTTAGACTGAATTTTTTGAGCCAGATATGGCTGAAGTTTATTCTGCATGGTCTTTCTCTTACCAGGCTAAGTGTGGTCATTGTCGTCATAGTTAATCATTGTTGTAGACACTCAAGTCTATTTGGAAATGCACAGTGCCGTCATAACACGATCTACAATTCTATTTAGTTATTTTTATTACCTTACAGATGGATGTTTTGAACTTTATTTCCCCAATCGGAGTACCACAGACTACTTCATCAAATCAACATCTGCAGTTTCACAAATCACCGAATTCACAGTTTGCATGTGGATAAAACCACCCAGCAATTCAAGCGGCTATTATCAGCTGACGCCATTTTCTTATGGTACAGAAGACGACCCGAATTCCATCTATGTGCAACTTTATGGGAAAAAGTCGTACAAACTGAAGGTACAAGTGAGTAGGTAAGAGACAATACAGAACTATAGTTAGGTTCTGTATTTCAAAAGTCAGTCATTATTTTTTTAAATTTGCTAAAATCTAATAATAATATTACGACAGTAACCAAAACAATGACAGTTTGGTGGCTGAGCTGTCAATTCTACAGAATTTTAGTGGCATGAAATTTGGCTTCATAAATCTACTGAATCAATTTTAATTTATGCATATATATATATACATGACACTCCCTTCTATATATCATCCCGTTACTTAACAGTGTCTGGTTTGCACCCGTGCAGCACGAAAATGCCGTACCAATGTTATGACAATGTTTTTGCAAATATTGGGACAACATGGAAATGTAGACTTGCTACAATATTGCACCAATATGTTTTGACAATATTATTTTTTATATTGTGACAGTGTTGTGACAATATTACCAAAATATGAAAAAATGTTGTCAAAAATTATTGGTGGTGTGTTGTAGCAAGTCCACATTTCCACGCTGTGCCAATATTTTCAAAAATATTGTCATAACATTGTGGCAATTTTGTCGTGTTGCTTTCACTTTTCAAATTCAATGATTTTTAATTGCCCTCTATGCAGACATTTTTAGCCGATTTCAGCTTTAGTTGTTCCGTCACAAATCAATCGTGAGAAGTCAAACAATATTTTATTACAATTAATTTTAGGCCAATTACAATGGTTCTGTAATTTCAGTGACGCTGATAATTTTTATTTTGATGACGGGGACATGCCGTTCTACGATGGCTTTTGGCACCAGATTTGCATAACGTGGTCCAGCGCCAATGGTTCCTTTCACGTGTACATAGATGGCACAGAGACTGCTGGTGATTTAGATTTCCTGGCAGAAGGAGATGTCCTTCAGGCAGACGGAATCGTTATAATAGGACAAGATCCGGATACCTTCCCTGATAAAGGTTTTGATGAAGACGAATCGTATGTGGGGTCACTGACTGGTGTGAACTTCTATGACTACATGATGACACCTGAAGACATCAGTAGATTATATGAGTACTGTTATACTATTGGTGGCAACGTGTTCTCTTGGGCAGATGTTAACAGTGGGACAATGCATGGGGAAGTTATGAAGGAAACTGATTCACTAAACTGTACCATTGCAGACCAATAACTTACAGTCGTTTGCAAAAGTTTAAGACCAAAGTGATTTTTTTCATGAAAATTGACAAAACCATCGTTTAACGCAGTTCCATCGAAAAACTATTCATTTATTCTTCTAGAAAAATATACTACAGCATAGTTTGTACGTTTTTATCCAAAAATAGTCACAGTTCTTGAACATTTTAGTACTTTGTATGGCCGCCGAAGTTGTCAATCACTGCCTTCATTCTAAGAGGCATACTGGAAATTAGGTTTTGGCAGTACTCGGAAGTAATTTCTTTAACCCAGACGTCCTTGATAACTCTTCGCAAGCCTTCAGCACTTGATGGCTGCCTGTCTGACCACTAGCAGTACGATGCAATCAACAAAGAATCTGATGCAATCAGGGTACAGTATGATGAAAATCCCGAAAACTCGAGCTTGGTCTTAAACTTTTGCAAATGATCGTAACTACCTTTAACACTTGTGTAACTTAAATAAAGGCGTTATCGGCACCAAAAAACAAGCAAAGCCGGACACAAGCAGCAGCCAGCCAGCAGAACGACCAGCCAGTCAACCAGCAAAACAATTAAACAAGCAAGCAAGAAACAAACAAACAAACGAACAAGTTAAGCACTTAAGCAAAGAAACAAATAGTTTCGTTTGGTGTGTGTGTCTGCATTAGGCTAGTATTGGCCAAATGTGTGTTATTTTTTGGATATCATTTATTTTCCTGCAATGCTTAAGAAATAAAATATTGCTGCTTAATATCGGATTCTGCGTTTCAGAAAATAAGTATAATGCATTGTTTTTAACTGGAAATTTTAACGTACAAGTATCAATCATGCAAAAAACCGATTAAGTTAGATGTGTTCACATGCTGTGCTAGACGGTTTCATGTACGGCTGCATTGTACATATAAGTGAGATGTCGGATCAAAAACAAACCATTCTGCGTACCAAGTGTTTTCAAGTGTAATGCGTAATGCGTGATGCGTCTACAACAGTTTATATTTAAACACGTGGCAGTGTTTTCATGTGTACGTAATGCGTATACAACAGTTCATATTTAAACACGTGGCAGTGTTTTCATGTGTACGTAATGCGTAATGCGTGATGCGTATACAAGTTTATATTTAAACACGTAGCAGTGTTTTCATATGTACGCAATACGTAATGCGAGATCCGTATACAACAGTTCATATTTAAACACGTGGCAGTGTTTTCATGTGTACGCAATGCGTAATGCGAGATGCGTATACAACAGTTTATATTTAAATACGTAGCAGTTTTTTCATGTGTACGTAATGCGTGATGCGTATACAACAGTTTATATTTAAACACGTGGCAGTGTTTTCCTGTGTAGGTAACGTGAATAATCCGTAATGCGTGATACGTGTACAGTCGAACGTGATGACTGTCATTTGAATATGCATCACGCATTACGAATCACGCGCACGTGAAGTCGTAGCTTTACGCAAATTCTCTAATATGCAAAATACACAAATACTACAAAATAGTTGCAAACATGAAAATTTTAGTGTTTTATTTTCACATTCACAAGGAGAAAACTTGATACTTTATTAAAACTTTATGACAAAATTAGCAAAACTAACTTTTTCCAATGACTAATGACAGAAAAATGATCCGTTATTCGTACTGGCCATGGACGGAATGAGATAGTTGATTGTCTACGAATTTTACTAGAGTTAAATTAATCTAATGAAATTAAAGGAAAACTGGACGATTGTTTAGACTCGATCTCACTTTAGTTTACTGTTACTGTCCAAAATATACATTTTCTTGCCTATAAAAGTTACCAATTTTTTCTTATATTTGAATAATTAGCTTAGAAAGTTGATTAACGGCAACTGAACACAGCTATTGCTTACGTCAGAAACTAACCACAGTTTATGCAATGGCAGGCGTCTTCCCTTGTGCGTCAAGCACGGTAGCGTAAGTGTTACTGCTTAAACGTGTGATATCATGAAAATGGGCTCTACGTCATATGATGTCAGAAACTAACACAGCAGTTCATGATCATGCTTATGACGGTAATGCCTTCTATTTGTCGGCCACGTGCAGGTGACAAAAAGGCACCGCTGCCAATCTTAGTAGATTCACTGAGCCGCACGTAGCTTTGAAAGTTTAGCGAAATTTGAGTATCCGAGGTAAAAACAAGCTATTGTAGTTTTCAATATTTTACAGCATTCTTTATTCTGAGTTAATGTTTACACAATCATCCGGTTTTCCTTTTAAACATACAGACAATCTACTGAAATGTACTGTATACGCTTTAATCACAGACAGGTAAATACGTAACCGAACATTCATATAATGCAAAAACAATTTGTTTAGCAAGAATGCTTACCTAATCCTAGAATCATAATAGAAACAAGTAGAAATATATCATCTCAAATACATATAAAACAACGAAACTGTGAATATACCCAGAAAAACTGCCTGCTTCCCACCGGTTTCTTTACGTAAAAAACTACACTTGTTTACGTCACTGTTCACATGCATGCGATCTAAATCAGATAGTTAACCAAACAGTGAGACAGTTAACCAAACAGTGAGTTAGTTAACCAAACAGTGAGTTAGTTAATCAAATACAGCTACCAATCTGTTTCTTAAACGGGAGCAAAAGGCAATTTGCATGTCTCAAAAAACATTCTACAAAAGATTACATTACTTAGTAATTTAAAACCCCACTGCACTGCCATCCTAGTGTGCACCATTGATTCACCAAAAAAATGCATTATTGATCTTATTGACAAGACAAAGTAATTCAAACTTTGGCTTAGTTAAAATAGAATGTGCTATGAATGCTCGGATTGCTTTTTAAACTTTACGCAATATTATCTAAACTTGTTTCAAACTACTTACGACTAATACGGCTGCACTTAAAGTTTAAAGTTTAGATTTAAATTTAGAAGTTTTATGCAGCATTGCTGCTAACGCAATCTCTGTACACATTAACGCAGCATTTAAGTGGAATTTTTTAAGCTTTGTTTATGAAGAGTGTTTACTTGTACCCCAATTTTACTATTAGTGTACAGATTATTTTGAATTAACAGAAAACCTGTTATAAAATGATAAATCGATACATTTGAATGCATTAATACAGGGTTCCACAGAATTTAAAAAAAAATTCCATGACTTTTTTCTGACCAAATATTGATTTTCTATGACCAAGATAAGCAGAAATTCCATTACCAGTATACATATTCATATATTTTTGTGTAAGGACATTCATACATATGCTGATATATAATGTGTCGGCTAATCATTTTTTTGGAACAGAAATTGAAACTGGGATCCTGTCATAGAAAAATTTTATTTGAACACGAATCGCCGAAAAATACGTTTTGGAAAAATACCAGTTCAAGGTGATTATTTTTGCAACCCTTTCCAATTTCCCTGACTTTTTGCCCCATTTTCATCATTTTCCTTTTAACTTTTTGCCAAATTATCTTTTTCTTTCATTTTTCGGTGACTTTCCAGGATAACCTATATTTTCAGGAATTGTCCAAGATTTTCCCTGACCATGAGAACTCTGGAAGAGGTCTTCAATGTATTACACTCACCTTGAAACTGACTATAAAATCTAAAGCTAAGATTAAGATAATAAAGCTAAAGATAAGAAGACAACTATCACATTGATTATAGCCCTGCCCTGGATCCTGTGTAGGAATTTCGGGACTGACGGACCAAACCATATGAACCAGCGAGTGTATTTTCTACAAATCAAAGTACAGGACCTGATTTTAGGGGGGCAGTGTTAAAAATTTCTATTCTCCTTTGAAAATGTGCAGTCTTTCATATTCATGTATAACACACAACAAGCAGTTATAGTGTTCGCTTTTATATAAGAGCTTGCATTTCCGAAATGCAGGCGCTAGTGCCTGTCTAACTAGCAAATGGCAAAATGCCTGTAACAGTGAAGAACTAGTGGCACGGCCGTGAAATTGTGTTTGCGTGATAATAATTCTTTCACATAAGTCATTTTTGAAGAATTAGTATGAGTCCTTTCAATATTTTAAAGAGTAGAGTATTTTGACCTACAATTTAAGACTGGGTCCAGTTTTGCTTTAAGATAAAAAACTTGGATAAACTTTTTATAAACGCTCTCTTCTCGCAGGAGCACAAAATGACAGTTCAACAGAATGATGAAAAACCGGCATACAAAGCTTTAAAACCGTAAAACTTTGTAGAATCCTAGAACCACACTCAGGTGATTAATTCTGTTTATGGATCCAAATGAAAATCAACAAATATGGCCATTATTGCCAAGATGGCCGACAAAACATGGCTTTGTAGCTTATGAAGGCTATATCATAGCTATTACAACCGGAGTGATGATGATTTTGGTGTCTAAATATAGGTTTCAAGGTCAGGGAATCCGTGTAACATCTTAGCGTTACTGTACACGGCCTTTTGCTGCACATATATTTCAAATGCAGCCATATTTGTGGCCATTTTGAAATCCTTATATTGGAATGATATCACATGAGCAATTTAAGGATTCTTTATCTACCAGACCTAAAATTAAACAGCAAAAATTATCATCATTCCAGCACTAATGGGGCCTTTACGAACTAATGGCAGGAATTTGTCACTAAAAATAAGCTCTTACAGTTGGCTTTTAATAGAATTTGAAATAAATAAAAAATTAACTTCTTTCACAATTTTGTCTTTTTCCAAAAAACGGTCTAAAATCGAGAGTCGACCATTTTGCGATGTCGATTGTGGAAATTTTCTTTAATATGCAAGAATGACAGTAATGGCAACTAATAGTTTCTTTAGTCAGCCCAAATACTGCACAACAAGAACAGAAACCTTTCCAGGGACTGGACTGTTAATGGCATTTGTCCAGAAAACTGAATATAAACAGAAGGAGTTGTTGACAGCGGGAACTGAAACGAATCACGTGCCGTGGCGTCGTGAAGCTACACCTATTGATTCAATTCGTCCTATCTAATGACTAATAAAGATGTGAAACTACAGATTGGGCTTCGTCCACTTGTACGTCCCGGTGAAGCGAAACCCGGCTCGCTGACACAAATCATCGGCTTCTTTTGGGCCTCGACTGCAAAAAAGAAAATGAAGGTATGTTTCGAGAGTTTATAGTGGTGTTTATT
>JAQGDQ010001222.1:27300-54222 GCA_030141605.1 Tubiluchus corallicola | reverse complement strand
CTCTCTCTCTCTCTCTCTCTCTCTCTCTCTCTCTCTCTCTCTCTCTCTCTCTCTCTCTCTCTCTCTCTCTCCCTCCTTCCCTCCCTCCCTCTCCCTGCTTCTCTATCCCTAGCATGGGTGGGCTGCATGGCTTCTTATTTCTTTTATCAGGAGACACCAGTATTTTACAAAATTCCTACACCACATTGAGTTACCGAAAAGTTTTGCAGCCATAGAACTACACCTGCATTAATGCAACAAAAATGCATTCCACGTTGTAGGTATATTTATACTATACTACCTATGACATATTTCAATTAACTAGGAAAGAAAATAGAGGTTACAGACTGGAATGGCTTTGATATTTAATGAACCATATTTAGTGGAGTCCCGATGCTTGACTACATTTTAGACCATAAGTTAAAATGTGTACGAGTGAAAAATCGTCCCTGTTTTTCCATAACAAACAGTTGTCCGATAAAAAATTTGATGCAGGATGAAAATGTCCAGGTGTATAAACTTCTATACTTAGCAAATGTACATATTACTTGACGTCTCTTACTCTCTCTCTCTCCCTCCCTCCCTCACTCCCTCCCTCCTCTCTCTCTCTCTCTCTCTCTCTCTCTCTCTCTCTCTCTCTCTCTCTCTCTCTCTCTCTCTCTCTCTCTCTCTCTCTCTCTCTCTCACTTTTATTTTACTTTACTTTACTGTTACTTTACTTTTATTCATTTACTTTGTGTGTCACTAGCTAAGTGATAATTGTAAATATTTAAAACTGTTGTATGTACTTTGTCCTGAATGTATTTTTGTATATATGAACCTAGAGTTTGCGATAAAGACTTAAAGGACAAGAAAAGCGGTACCTGAAGTAAGTTTCAGAAAAATCGCCTTAAAAAATTATATTTAGAATATTTAGTTAGTTTGTTAGTTTGACCTATTATTATGTTTTTGTTATGCCTCTTTTCTCTAGAGCCGTAAACTTCAAACCTGGGTCGTCACTAACGCGTCTCTTAGTACTGGAGTGTTCTTACTGTTCTAACGGTTTCGCACTAAAAGCATTGCCAGCGGAGAGAGAGGTCAAATTAGTGGACGTGGAGTTGGTTGCTCCATTTTTTTCGCTTCTCACCAATTTTGATCCGGAAGTGAAGCTTGGTGAGTGAGCTCAGTTGTTTTGTCATCGTGTTAAAGGAAAACCGGACGATTGTTTAGACTCAATCTGGTTTTAATTTACTGTCCAAAATATTCATTTTCTTGCCCATAAAAGTTAACATTTGTTCTAATGTTTGAGTAATTACCTTGGAAAGTTAATTAATGGCAACCAAAACTGGCTACTTTGTGATGTAAGTGATAGCTCTGGCAACCTAACACTGCTATTACTTACATCACAAACTAACGACAGTAAGGCAATCAAACAGAAAATGGAAGCCAGTCACATTTTACTTAAACGAAAACTGGACGATTGTTTAGACTCAATTTCGTTTTAATTTACTGTCCAAAACATACGTTTTCTTGCCTGTAAAAGTTAACAATTGTTTCTAATATTAAAGTAATTTCTTTGGAAACTTAATTAATGACAACTGAACACAGCTGTCACTTATGTCACAAACTAACCACAATTTGTGCAATGGTTGTCATCTTCTGTCAAGAACATTTGTGTAAGTGGAGATTGCTATAAGACGCTGATGTGACTTTTCGAAAATGAGCTCTATGTTACACTGACGTTACAGACGAACGTTGCAGCCCATGATATTACTTATGACAGTACAGCACCTATTTGTTGGCCACGCGAATGTGACAAAAACACCCCTTTGCCAATCTTAGTAGATTCACTGAGCCGCGCGTTGCTTTGAAAGTTTAACGAAATTCGAGTATCCGAGGTAATTATTATTTAATCTAAGCTTTGATTTGAAATAAGCTATTGTAGTTTTCAATGTTTTAGAGCATTCTTTATTCTGAACTCGTGTTTACACAAGGTTTTCCATTGAGTTACACAAGGCATCATCTTTAATGGATTATGTACAAGGATCTCCATCATTTTCAAATGTTTACGCCACCACCACAGTGATAAATTGCCTAATGTGTATCAGACCACTTGTCTGTTACAGGCAGTGTGTAAAATTTAGGCATACCAGTGTTTGTCACATGGAGAACTTGTGCTTGTGGCTTGCAGTAATGGTAGTTGCTGTGAAACGCACGTGAAACTGATGTTCGTTGCGCATGAAACTGATGTTTGTTGCGAGTCAAACTGGTGTTTGTTGCCCGTGAAAGTGGTGTTTGTTGCGAGTCAAACTGGTGTTTGTTGCACGTGAAAGTGGTGTTTGTTGCACGTGAAACTGGTGTTCGTTGCGCATGAAACTGGTGTTTGTTGCACATGAAACTGGTGTTTGTTGCGGGTGAAACTGGTGTTTGTTGCGTGTGAAACTGGTGTTTGTTGCGAGTGAAACTGGTGTACGTTGTGCGTGAAACTGGTGTTTGTTGCGAGTGAAACTAATGTTTGTTGCACGTGAAACTGGTGTTTGTTGCATGTGAAACTGGTGTTTGTTGCGTGTGAAACTGGTGTTTGTTGCGAGTGAAACTGGTGTACGTTGCTCGTGAAACTGGTGTTTGTTGCGAGTGAAACTAATGTTTGTTGCACATGAAACTGGTGTTTGTTGCGCATGAAACTGGTGTTTGTTGCGGGTGAAACTGGTGTTTGTTGCATGTGAAACTGGTGTTTGTTGCCCGTGAAACTGGTGTTTGTTGCGAGTCGAACTGGTGTTTGTTGCACGTGAAAGTGGTGTTTGTTGCGAGTCAAACTGGTGTTTGTTGCACGTGAAACTGGTGTTTGTTGTACGTGAAATTAATGTTTGTTGCCCGTGAAACTGGTGTTTGTTGCGCATGAAATTAATGTTTGTTGCACTGGTGTGAAACTGGTGTTTGTTGTGCGTGATGATGTTTGTTGCACTGGTGTGAAACTGGTGTTTGTTGTGCGTGATGATGTTTGTTGCGAGCGAAACTGGTGTTTGTTGCGCGTGAAACTGGTGTTTGTTGCTCGTGAAACTGGTGCTTGTTGTACGTGAAATTAATGTTTGTTGCGCGCGAAACTGGTGTTTGTTGTGCGTGAAACTGGTGTTTGTTGTGCGTGAAACTTATGCTTGTTGTGCATGAAAATGGTGTTTGTTGCGCGTGAAACTGATGTTTGTTGTGCGTGAAAGTGATATTTGTTGCGCGCGAAACTGGTGTTTGTTGCGAGTGAAACTGGTGTTTGTTGCACATGAAACTTGTGTTTGTTGCATGTGAAACTGATGCTTGTTGCATGCAGTGCTGGTGTATTATTAGTACTTGTTTTTAAGTCTTTGTTTTAAAGCTTAATTACTCAACTTTTGCTAAAAATGTCATGTATTACTGTCTTCAGAATTCAGCATTGATTGTGTATCGTGCTACACCATTTAACGTAATCACTTATCGGATAGACAGAGATGCTTAAATCCATCAACTGTGTGCAATTTTTTCATTGATTTTTTTTGTTCACAGAGATTGCTTCGGCTCTAAAGTCATTATTTACTCATGTGAGGCTGGACGGTTCTGAGAGCATGAAGTACGTGGAAATGTTCCTCTCTTTGTTGGATGATGCCAACGAGCAAATTCAGGAGATGTTCAGGTTCCGGAGTATTTTCTCTCTCTCTTTCTCATCTTTCTCTCTCTCTCTCTCTCTCTCTCTCTCTCTCTCTCTTTCTCTCTCTTTCTCTCTTTTTCTCTCTCTCTCTCCCTCTCTCTCTCTCTCTCTCTCTCTCTCTCTCTCTCTCTCTCTCTCTCTCTTTCTCTCTCTTTCTCTCTTTCTCTCTCTCTCTCTCCCTCTCTTCTGTTGCCTTTTTGCTATCTGCTCTTTGTTTTTCCCCCCTTTTTTTCATTTCACAAAATATGTATTATAGACTGTATTGTGATATTTCTTCAACTAATTGTTGAATTTCTATAACCAAAAAAAAGCTTCAAAATTATAATTTTAGTACAGTGTTTCCTCAGGGCTCTCTATCAGTGGTAACTGCGGCCAAAGGTTTATTTTTGTTCTACAATACAGTGTTCCCTTGCTGCTTCGCGGTTCCTTTATCGCGGACTCGCTGTTTCGCGGGTTTTTTCGGTACTACGTCTAAAGTATTTTTGCGCAGGCGTAGTATGTATTGTACAGTAATGTATAGATTTGATGAATTTTGCATAAAAAATCACAAAATGTATAAAAATATATTAAAAATATTAATTCTAACATTAAAAGAATATTATAAGTCATTAAAAATGACTATTTACAGTAAATGGTGTATTTATTCGGCGCATGATTACACCAAAAACGAAATGTAGTACTTGCGCCCACTTGAGATGCTACTCAATGGTGAGAGCGCATATCAAAGTTTTAAAATTACGTATCTAGGTTTAAGAGTTTAAAACATTTTTATGAACATTTAAGTAAAGTTTTTTAAAAGGTACATGTACAGTATGGGAAAAGTTATTAAGGGAATGGGAAAGGGTTATGTATGAGAGTGTGGGGAGGGTTTATAAAGACTTAAAATAATGTATTACTACTAAAATAAGTATAGTGTCCCTACTTCACAAAAATTCACTTATCGCGTGTGGGCCTGGAACAGAACATCCACGATAAATGAGGGAACACTGTACCTGCTTAATGCTTCTTTATAAGTTATACAGTCATATATTAAGAACACCAGGGCTTATAATTTTGAATTGCATTTTCACCATGTTCCTCAATTAACACAACATCTAATAATCATGTTAACGTTTTTGAGCGACTTTAAACAAATGACTTCAATGTAAGTGTGTTTTTTTTGGTGAATCAATGGTGCACTATGGGATGGCGAAGAAGTGGCACAACCCTTTTAAATTATAGCACAAGAAAACCCAGAACTTAGATAAAGCTATAAAAATTTCCCTTGAAATTTTATATCGCTTACATACTGTCTTTTTGCATGTAGGACTTCAATCGGCAGTCACGCTGTATAAAACATGTAAATTTAAACTACCGCGATGACCGTTAGACGCAGCCATTTTGACGACAGGTCATTTGAAACAAGATTAGATAACATTGTGTGAAGTTTGAAAAAATAATCAGAGCATTCGTAGCGCACACGTGTTACTAACTGAGAGTAAAATTTAAAATTACTGTATCTTGTTAATAAGATTAAAAATACGTTTTTTGGTTAGTGAGTGGTGCACCTTGGAGGGTGACTCAGTGATATTTTACCAATTTATGAAAACATTTTAAATAATTAATAATTTTCTTTCTAGTTACATAAGTCTTTCTAGCAGGTAAACGAAATGCTAAGTGATATAACTTTGCATGGAAAGTTTTTGAATAGATCCCCTTTTCTTCCATATAGAAAAAGATTAGATAGACACGGATTATTTTACATTTTGTATTATTCTTCAAGCACGGCGGCTGCTTAGTTGTGCACACAAAGAGCTCGGCCAACTAACCGTCGTCCACCGTCTTTGTTATTTCAGCAAAGTTGTTCCGTACCTGCTTCGTTGCGGGACTGCGTCAAAAGATGGCAGCACCGAGATTCGCGTGGCTATCGTCAGCAAACTGAAATCGGCCTACGTGACCGGCAGGGCGTCTAGAAACACTCGACTACAGGAGAACGTTTTGCTGTCGTACGGCCAATTGGGAAGGTGGGTTATCACTAAATTATTTAATTCATTATTTATGCAGGGATGAGAATTTTCCGCGGATACGCGGAATTCCGAGTTTTTGGAAGACCAGTAGTGCCATTTTTGTAAATCGCGTAAATTCGTTGAGAAAATTTTTACTGACCCAACACATTAATTCACAAGCTGACCGCTAGCTGGCAGGCCGTCACTTTGTTTACATCACGTACGCCAGTGTAACCACGTGTATATCTCTATGTATAAAAATGTAGAATCAATTGTGCGGAGTTATTTGAGTCAATTGCAGACAGTTTTTATATACTTTTGCATAGGAGCGGCCAGTACTTAGGCGTTTTTGAGACAATTAGGTATCATGTATCCTTGATAGTTGGGTATTTTAAATTATGCATGAAACATGTTAACTGATATTTTAATTTTAAGTCCACTTAGACTCTCTATGGTCACAAAATTGCAATTTGTTGCTGGGTCCAAGAGGGCTTCGCCTTTGGACCCCCATGGGGGCCTACGCGGCCCCCAAACCCCCAGCCTGTTTCAGAGTTTTTTGCAATTTGTCATCTCATCCCTGCATTCAATCACTTTGCACAGTGCTTTGCTCTTTGAGCCGCTGCTGCTTTTTGCACATGAAACAAGGACATCACCAACTGCAACTCGAGCACTAGGTGACTAGGTATTTTGCACAAATATGTGCAGCGCACGGCGAAAGATTTTTAATGTTTCTATCATCATGAAAATATCATAAACCAACTCCTCCGCGAATAAATGAAACAATCGACCTTGCACGAATTTTTGTAACTCTTAGTGGTAATAATCAGATTTGTGCGATTTTTTTAATTTTTTTTAATTCACTCACGTAAATTAGTATTCTTAAATAATTGCACCTACCAATTTTGTCATTAATTCATTTTTGAAATTTGTTTAAAGCCTTATAGTGCATACTAGTTAGTTAAGACTTAGGAACCACCCTGTACGTACGTACACACAATTTATTTTATGCTGCATACTAGTTAGTTTAAACTTAGGAACCACCCTGTACGTACGTAAACATAATATATTTTATAGTGCATACTAGTTGGTTAAGACTTAGGAACCACCCTGTACATACATGTAATTTATTTTGTACTGCATATCAGTTAATTAAGTCTTAGGAACCACCCTGTACTTACGTACATTTAATTCATTTGATAATGCATATAAGTTAATTAAGACTTAGGAACCACCCTGTACGTATGTACACGTAATTTATTTTCTAAAGTGCATACTAGTTGGTCAATACTTAGGAACCACCCTGTACGTACGTAAATGTAATTTATTTTAAAGTGCATACTAGTTGGTCAATACTTAGCAACCACCCTGTACACGTAATTTAGTGATTTTCGTCAACGTCAGTATTTATTTGTGGCTGTTTTTGACAAATGAAATCTGCGCCTTAATTTTTTTTGTAAAAACAGAATTGCAGACACTGAAGTCCTGCGTGTGGTCACCGTCAGTTTGCTGGACGCCATATTGCCCGGAGAACCGTCAGTGACCGAAATTGCTCAGCTGCAACTGCGAGATGTCGCCGCCGGTCAAAAACTTTCGCCGACGGATCTGTTCAACAAGTTTCGCGTGGATATCTGCTTGGTAGGTCTTCGCTTATTTCCTTTAAAGTTTTGACTATGCAAATTGTTGAAATTTTGGTGAAACTTGGTGAAACACGTTGGCCTGGGGGGGGGGGTTAATTTGCCGGCTGAATTGGCGAATGAACTTATTAGCAGTTAGGTTAGGTTCAAACTTGGTTCCGGGATGGGTGGATAGCAATTATGTGCGGATATGTGGACTGCATATTAAATAGTATTAACACAATGCATATTAAATTATTAAATAGCATTAGTAGTAGTGGTAGTGGTAGTGGTAGTGGTAGTGGTAGTGGTAGTGGTAGTGGTAGTGGTAGTGGTAGTGGTAGTGGTAGCAATAACAGCAGCAGCAGCAGCGGTAGTAGTAGTAGCCCAAATAAAACTTATTTTTGCATGTTTCAGTTTCTGGGGAACTTTCTGTATGTCAGAGTTTCGCAGAAGTCCTCTGAGGAACCGCTAGGTGTCCTGCAGAAAGTTGTCGCCATGTTCGAATTTGCCGACGTTCAGTCTTTCCTCACTGCAAATCTTCAGTATCTGTTGCCAGTTCTGGTCAGCAAGGCGTCGCCCGAGGCCACGGTCATACTCAGACTCATCAGCAAACAGCTCGACATGGTAAGAAATAGTTTCATGGCAACAAATAGTTTCAGTGGGAGGGAGAGGGGGAGAGAGAGAGAGAGAGAGAGAGAGAGAGAGAGAGAGAGAGAGAGAGAGAGAGAGAGAGAGAGAGAGAGAGAGAGGAGAGAGAGAATCAGGGAGAGAGAGAGAGTGGTAGAGAGATAAAGAGAGGAAGAGAAAGAGAGGGCGAGGGAAGAGAGATAAATAAGGGAGAGAGAGAGAGAGAGAGAGAGAGAGAGAGAGGGAGAGAGAGAGATTTGGTGAGTGTTTGGGTTGCGGGTGTCGATTTGTTTTCGTTCAACATTTAACATTCGTAATGAGTTTACAAGTTTATCTTTGGTGTTGAAGATACAGCGTGAACGTTACGTGTTTGGGTGTAGAGCAATGGGAAAGGGTGGAGAGAGAGAGAGAGAGAGAGAGGAGGGAAGAGGGAAAAGAGAGAGAGTAAGAGACGTCAAGTAATATGTACATTTGCTAAGTATAGAAGTTTATACACCTGGACATTTTCGTCACACTTTACAGGCTAAAAAGCAAATGTTGGCTGTGAACTTTGCTTACATTTTCTCCTATCTGGTACGAGTGCGATCGGACGTCAACTTGAAGGACGTGCTCGTCTACGTTCAGAAAGAGACGGAACTGGATCTGGGAAAATTGATGAGGCTGCATTATCAGGACATGCTTAACGAGGTGTTGCTCTACCTGTCTACGCATTATAAGCAGGTATGCTTTATCAGTCTCGCTTTAATAACAGATATGTTCTACTGTCTACACATTGTAAACACATATGTTCTACCTGTCTACGCATTATAAGCAGGTATGCTCTACCTGTCTACGTATTATAAGCAGGTATGCTTTATCTGCCTACGCTTTAATAACAGGTATGTTCTACCTGTCTTCACATTATCAGCAGGTATACTTTACCTGTCTACGCATTATAAGCAGCTATGCTTTAGCTGTCTATGCTTTAATAACAGGTATGTTCTACCTGTCTACACATTGTAAACACATATGTTCTACATTGTCTACACATTATCAGCAGGTATACTTTACCTGTCTACGCATTATAAGCAGGTATGCTTTATCTGTCTACGCTTTAATAACAGTTATGTTCTACCTGTCTACACAATGTAAACACATATGTTCTACCTGTCTACACATTATGAGCAGGTATTCTCTACCTGCCTACACATTATCAGCAGGTATACTTTACCTGTCTGCACATTATAAGCAGGTATGCTTTAACTGTTTACACACTATAAGCAGGTATGCTCTACCTGTCTACACATTATAAGCAAGCATGCTTTACCTATCTACACTTTATAAACAGGTATGTTCTACCTGTCTACACATTATAAACACATATGTTCTACCCGTCTACACATTATAAGCAAGCATGTTCTACCTGTCTTCACTTTATAAACAAGTATGTTCTACCTGTATACACTTTATAAACAAGTATGCTTTGACTGTTTACACACTATAAGCAGGTATGCTTTACCTGTCTACACTTTATAAACAGGTATGTTCTACCTGTATACACATTATAAACAGGTATGCTTTAACTGTTTACACATTATAAGCAGGTATGTTCTACCTGTCTACACATTATAAGCAGGTATACTTTACCTGTCTACACATTGTAAACACATATGTTCTACCTGTCTAAACATTATAAGCAGGTATACTTTAACTGTTTACTTGCATAAATTCGTTGTGAAAAATTTTCGGGGTTGAACCTTGTTTTCGTCGAAATTGCAACCGAAACTTTCATTAGCATTTTTCAGTAGGTATTTATCCATCTTCCCTTTTATCTCCTAGATATTAAAAATTGCTGAAAAATTTTGACTATAATAGTCAAATATAGCATAAATATCGTTTATTTAATAATCTGCACGATTTATAGCATGCCTTTTATGGCAATGCGGCACATCTTCATTACTCATACAAATGTGAAGCTTTGAGGCCTCCAGACGCAAACAACCGAAATAACAAAGTGTCATTTGAATAAAACCAACTTTTATTTTAGAATTTATGAAATATAGGCAACAAAACATATGCAAAATAAAATTTGTTAATTTTTTGAAGCTTCACGATCATAGGTGTCATGTATCCTTGATATTAAGGTATTTTAAATTATGCATGAAACAAGTTGATACTTCAAGTCCACTTAGAGGCTCTCTATGGTCACAAAATTGCAATTTGTTGCTGGCTTCAAACCCCCGGCCTGTTTTTGCAATTTGTCATTCTCATCCCTGATTTCTAGATGTCATCCGTATCTTTCTTTTCCCTACTGTCTAGGTGTTCAATGGTTTGGTGATGTTGGCCGAAAAGGATAAAACGCCGCAGCAAATAATCAGCGAGGAAGAGATGGCGGAATTCTTGCAGCCGAGGCTTTTGGGATTTCTCGCGTTTTTTGACGCTCATCTCCTCAACTCCATGCGCTCCATAGACGAGAAAAAATTGGCAAGTTCATTACAGAGTTGTAAAATGATACGAATGATATTATTAATGATATGAATTTATTTAAAAATGATACTGTATTGTTTACATGCGAATCATCCATCCAGGGATGAGAAATTTCCGCAAATACGCGGAATTCCGAGTTTTTGGAAGACCAGTAGTGCCATTTTTGTAAATCGGGTAAATTCGTTGAGAAAATTTTTACTTACCCAGTACATTATTTTACAAGCTGACCGCTAGTTGGCAGGCCGTCACTTTGTTTACATCTCGTACATCAGTGTAACCACGTGTATATCTCTATGTATAAAAATATAGAATCAATTGTGCAGAGTTATTTGAGTCAATTGCAGACGGTTTTTATATACTTTTGCATAGGAGCGGCCAGTACTTGGGCGTTTTTGAGACAATTAGGCATCATGTATCCTTGATAGTTGGATATTTTAAATTATGTATGAAACAAGGTAATTGATGTTTTCAGTCACAAAATTGCATCCCAGAATTTTTTGCACTTTCTTTGTTTCTTCAAGTTTGATTTTCAAAATTATAACATAGCGGGTTCATTCAATCATTATTTAACATTTTCGAAATTAACATTAAAAAGTTTATTAATTAAACAATATCAATTTCAATAATTAATTGCTTGGTTATTTTACTACTAATTGATATACTGCCATTTGTTTTCTAGGCTTTGGACAGCTTGGAAGCTTGGATGCGATTGATGGGGCCCAAACACATCACCCCTATTCGCATGAAAGTCATGGCCACGCTCAGGCATTCCATGAAGTACAAGGAACCAGGCTTCACTTTGTCTTCTTGTAAAGCCTGGTGTACATTCGTGCACAAGTAAGTTAAGCACTGTTCACATGCGGTTTGTTGTTGGCTTCCTTTTGTCTCGGAAGACAACGGAATGTGCTCCAAGAGAGTCAGTTATTGATCACATTGATGGAGCCGCAGCGTCGACTGTGGCTGAGCAGTCCGTTCCTTGAATGTCTTCAGGGCGCACGCCTGGGCAAGGTGTATGGAGATCCTGAGCTGCCCAGACAACAGGAACCCCCTCTCTTCCTCCCTGGTGTAGTCCAAAGGAAAGCGGCACGATACGTTTGGCACCAGGTTGGCCTCAGGAGTCAGTGAGCATGCTGCACTGGTCCGCCTTCGGGGCTCCACTCCTGATTTTAAATGTTTACTCCTCTACACATGGCCGTTGGGTCCCTTGACCTCCTTCGCCCTCTAGCTTGTGCAGCTCCGATTCTACAAAAAGCCAAATGGGTAATGATTAAGCAGACCTGCAGAAAAGAAATTGATACAGTAAATTATGCACTAATTATGTATTTAACAGAAGCCAAATAGGTAATGAATAAGCAGACCAGTAGGAAAGAAATTGATACAGTAAATTATGCACTAATTATGTATTTACAAAAAGCCAAATAGGTAATGAATAAGCAGACCAGTAAAGAAATTGATACAGTAAATTATGCACTAATTATGTATTTACAAAAAGCCAAATAGGTAATGAATAAGCAGACCAGTAAAGAAATTGATACAGTAAATTATGCACTAATTATGTATTTACAAAAAGCCAAATAGGTAATGAATAAGCAGACCAGTAAAGAAATTGATACAGTAAATTATGCACTAATTATGTATTTACAAAAAACCAAATAGGTAATGAATAAGCAGACCAGTAAAGAAATTGATACAGTAAATTATGCACTAATTATGTATTTAACAGAAGCCAAATAGGTAATGAATAAGCAGACCAGTAGAAAAGAAATTGATACAGTAAATTATGCCCTAATTATGTATTTACAAAAAGCCAAATAGGTAATGAATAAGCAGACCAGTAAAGAAATTGATACAGTAAATTATGCACTAATTATGTATTTACAAAAGCCAAATAGGTAATGAATAAGCAGACCAGTAGAAAAGAAATTGATACAGTAAATTATGCACTAATTATGTATTTACAAAAAGCCAAATAGGTAATGAATAAGCAGACCAGTAGAAAAGAAATTGATACAGTAAATTATGCACTAATTATGTATTTACAAAAGCCAAACAGGTAATGAATAAGCAGACCTGAAGAAAAGAAATTGATACAGTAAATTATGCACTAATTATGTATTTACAAAAAGCCAAATAGGTAATGAATAAGCAGACCAGTAGAAAAGAAATTGATACAGTAAATTATGCACTAATTATGTATTTACAAAAAGCCAAATAGGTTATGATTAAGCAGACCAGTAGAAAAGAAATTGATACAGTAAATTATGCACTAATTATGTATTTACAAAAAGCCAAATAGGTAATGAATAAGCAGACCAGTAGAAAAGAAATTGATACAGTAAATTATGCACTAATTATGTATTTACAAAAAGCCAAATAGGTAATGAATAAGCAGACCAGTAAAGAAATTGATACAGTAAATTATGCACTAATTATGTATTTACAAAAAACCAAATAGGTAATGAATAAGCAGACCAGTAAAGAAATTGATACAGTAAATTATGCACTAATTATGTATTTACAAAAAGCCAAATAGGTAATGAATAAGCAGACCAGTAGAAAAGAAATTGATACAGTAAATTATGCACTAATTATGTATTTACAAAAAGCCAAATAGGTAATGATTAAGCAGACCAGTAGAAAAGAAATTGATACAGTAAATTATGCACTAATTATGTATTTACAAAAAGCCAAATAGGTAATGAATAAGCAGACCAGTAGAAAAGAAATTGATACAGTAAATTATGCACTAATTATGTATTTACAAAAAGCCAAATAGGTAATGAATAAGCAGACCAGTAAAGAAATTGATACAGTAAATTATGCACTAATTATGTATTTACAAAAAGCCAAATAGGTAATGAATAAGCCGACCAGCAGAAAAGAAATTTATACAGTAAATTATGCACTAATTATGTATTTACAAAAGCCAAATAAGTAATGAATAAGCCGACCAGCAGAAAAGAAATTGATACAGTAAATTACGCACTAATTATGTATTTACAAAAAACCAAATAGGTAATGAATAAGCAGACCAGTAAAGAAATTGATACAGTAAATTATGCACTAATTATGTATTTACAAAAAGCCAAATAGGTAATGAATAAGCAGACCAGCAGAAAAGAAATTGATACAGTAAATTATGCACTAATTATGTATTTACAAAAGCCAAATAAGTAATGAATAAGCCGACCAGCAGAAAAGAAATTGATACAGTAAATTATGCACTAATTATGTATTTTCAAAAAGCCAAATAGGTAATGAATAAGCAGATCAGTAGAAAAGAAATTGATACAGTAAGTTATGTGCTAATTATGTATTTACAAAAAGCCAAATAGGTAATGAATAAGCAGATCCCCAGTGTGCACCACTGACTCATCGAAAAAGTATTTTATTTACAAGATACTTTTGCTTGGTTTTGTGAAATGTATGCTACGATCATTTTCTCAAACTTTACCCATTCATATCTTAACTTGTTTCAAACGACTTACCATTAAAATGGCCACGCTTAACAATTAACACGGGAGTTTAAATTCACTAATTTTGTACGCGTTACTGCCAACGCAAGCCCTGTATGCAATGCAACAGTGTGTGAATGCTATATTATTCATTTATGAAGTCTCAACTTTTTGCATGTTGCTTTCATTTTAGCGAGTCTTGCCAATCTTGCTCTTTTTGCCCGAATTTCAGCGTCAAGCTTGCCGCTCTTGGCCCCCTGATCGGTCAGATCGTGTTGATTCTCCTGCCGCTGCTCGGCGCGCAACCGAGAGAGGTGGCGGACATATTCAACTTTCTCGTCGTGGAGAACGAGAGGGAGTTGTCGGAGCATTTCCACGACCTGGATTTCATTCCGGATGTGCCGGAACTCAGCGGCGTCCAAGCTGTCTTGAAGGGTCACAAGGAAAACTTCTGGTAGGCGGATTAATGCATTAAGTTGTCAACATTGTTTAGTTTTAGCTGATACAGTGATCTATGTGCTATTGGTACATAATAAACATACCGAAAATCATTAAATCAAAACCGGACTCAATTTTAAACTGCAGGTCAAAACAATCTACCATTTAAAATATTGAACGAAAACATACATCATCATCATCATCATCACCATCATCGTCGTCATCATCATCATCATCATCATCAGTCACCACCACCACTATCATCATCATCATCATCTTCATCATAACAACATCATTATCGTCATTATCGTCATCATCATCATCATCATCATCATCATCATCGTTTTTATAAATGCCATGTTATTGTCATTATCATCATCATCATCATCATCATCATCATCATCATCATTGTTTTTATAAATGTCACGTTATTGTCATTATCGTCATCGTCGTCGCGTTAGTAAAGTAGTAGCACGTTACACTGACATAGTACTAATTTTTCCACAGACATTTAGTTTAAAGTTCATAGCTTAACATTACAATCTTTGTCAATGCAGAAAGTACATTTAGGTAAAATTATTTAAAGCAAAATTGACTCAATTTTAAACTGCAGGTCAAAACAATCAACTATTTAAAATATTGAACGAAAACATACATCATCATCACCATCGTCGTCGTCGTCGTCATCATCATCATCAGTCACCACCACCACTATCATCATCATCATCATCTTCATCATAACATCATCATTATTGTCATTATCATCCTCATCATCATCATCATCATCATCAACATCGTTTTTATAAATGCCATGTTATTGTCATTATCATCATCATTATCATCATAATCATCATCATCATCATCATCATCATCATCATCATTGTTTTTATAAATGTCACGTTATTGTCATTATCGTCATCGTCGTCGTCGTCGCGTTAGTAAAGTAGTAGCACGTTACACTGACATAGTACTAATTTTTCCACAGACATTTAGTATAAAGTTCATAGCTTAACACTACAATCTTTGTCAATGCAGAAAGTACATTTTAGGTATAATTATTTAAAGCAAAATCGACTCAATTTTAAACTGCATGTCAAAACAATCAACTATTTAAAATATTGAACGAAAACATACATCATCATCATCACCATCATCATCGTCACCATCATCATCGTCGTCGTCGTCGTCCTCCTAATAGTTTTAATTGTTTAGGCAACAAGCAGATTTCAACACCCTGGTGCAACGGTGCCTGAATGGTGTAGGTCACGAGAGCGTGGAGGTCAGGGTGCATTATTTAAATCGCTTGAAATCTCTGTTGCAGAATAATCAGGTTTGCACTCCGGTTGCTATGGTTACTTTCTTCGCTGTTTCACTTAGAATGTACACTATGCTGAAACTAAAAATAAGGTGCGAATGGGTTAAGTCTGAAAGATCTGCCTGTGTTTTTTATGCTTTTTATATTTATATAAGTTTTTATATTTAGTTGTAAAGACATTTCTGTTCTATGCTTTGGTTGTCCATTTCACATTGTTTTTCGCTTTTAGGCTACCATACATGAGCTGGTGGTGGCGCACGAAATCGTCAGCCCAGTCGTGTCCAAACTCGTGTCGACTTTGCTGGACGGCTGCCGGGAGTCGAATGCCGAAGCTCGTAGTTTGTTTGGCGAGTGCTTGGGGGCGCTGGCGGCAATCGATCCGGGACGGTAAGCAAACGCGGTGCACCGATCAGTAGTACGCAGTGTGAATGTTCCAGTATGTATTGAGCTCTATCATGGTTTCGTTGTGTGCACGTGCAGTTGCTGCAGGCAAGGGTTAAGTGTACCACAGCAATGCGTCTTAAACTATAATCGTCACGTGACATGTGTAATGCAAAGCCGTCTGCCGCATCAGTTCAGTAACTTCAGTTGTTTTACGTGGACTTTACTTAATTATGCGTTAGTCTGTGTGGGATCTTGCTTGAGAAGAAGAAAAAAATGAACTAAGTAAGGTTCTAGCTGGCCGTTAAATTGGTTACTATATATAACACAGTGTAAGACAGTATAACAGAGTATTAGTATGAGACAGTATAAATAATACAGTATAAGACAGCACCATATATATAAATAATACAGTATAAGACAGTATAAGTAATACAGTATACGACAGTATAAATAATACAGTACAAGACAGCACAACATATAAATAGTAAAGGCATTTCGAAATCAATCCCATATTAAACAGTGCTACCATCTAGTGAGCAGAAAATGAATGATAACTAAAGAACGAACAGGCACTGGTAGATTTTTTTATTCTCGAGAACAAAATTGGGTAGTTCAAGAAATAAGAAACATGGCACAAGCTGTGCTGAAGTACAAATTAATAAATTTACGTGGACTTTACTTAATTATGCATTAGTCTGTGTGTAGAGTGATTTACTAGCAGGATCTTGTTTGGGAACAAGAAAAAATGAACTAGGTAAAGTTCTAGCTTGCTGTTAAACTGTTAGTATTACAATAGCTTGGGCTGCGAGTGTACGCAAATGTGTTGTCTGGTGCGCTTAACCTTTGACCTTTTCAAGATCATGATCAATCGTGGAATTGCGAAAAGGCTTATTATTGTCCACACCCACGCCCGTTACACCACCCACCTACAACACTGCACCAGTGTCACCTACGGCACACCAGCTGCAACACACCACACCACACAAATCACACCATACCACAGCCGCCACACCACACCACAACACAACCACACCACTCCCACCACATCGGATGGTGATCATGTTGATAATGACAATGATGATGATGATGATGACGACGACGATGACAGCACACGCAACACGAAAACCAGCTGCACGGCATCATAGCAACTTTTGTGCAAAGTTGAAACTGTATGCTATGACAGGTTTTGCTATGTCATAGGTTCTTTATGATGCTGTACTGTAGGCGTTGCTGTTGTATATGTTGTGTCGTCATCACAGACAGTGATTTATTTGTTTAAAAAGTGATTCAGTTTGTATAATAAGTTTATTAAAGGAAGACTGGACGAATCTTTAGACTCAATCTCATTTTAATTTACTGTCCAAATTATACATTTTCTTGCCTGTAAAAGTTTATTTGTCAGTCATGCGAATGTGACAAAAAGCGCCGCTGCCAATCTTAGTAGATCTACTGAGCCGCTCGTAGCTTTGAAAGTTTAACGCAATTTGAGTATCCGAGGTAATTATTATTTAATCTAAGTTGTGATTTAAATAAAGCTATTGTAGCTTTCAATATTTTAGAGCATTCTTTATTCTGAACTAATGTTTACACAATCACCCGGTTTTCCTTTAAGCAGCGGTTAGGTCGTAAGTCAATGACTGCGTGTATCTGTACATAATTTAGGAAACAATCTGCAAAAAGCGCAATTCTTTTACATTCTGTTTCTACTGTTTGTGCAAAAATTATCCATGCAAAGCGGGTTTTTTCAAAATTTTTGTCTTGTTTTTAGGTTGGATCTCTTAACGTCTAAACCTAAAGAGGAGCATCAATTTTACGCCAGCATAGAAGATGAAAACTTTGCATTTGACCTCATTTGTGAGCTTGCGAGAGGATTTCTCGCTGCTGGGGACTCAAGGGCTCAGTCCTGCTCTTCCTATGCAATCCAGGTTTGTGAAGCATTAGCTGCTTGCCAACACCACATGCACCCTACCACACCTTCACAGCACAACACACACAGCACACTCATCACCCCCATCACACTATGCCCACCACATCACATCTGCCATCACATGATGTTATATATATATATATATATATATATATATATGTATATACATAGTATGTATGTATGTATGTATGTATTTTGGTATATAACCGACAAGGCTATAGCTCCGACGACGGCACCATTTTTTTTCAAATCATTGATTGTGATCATGATGTTGGTGACAATGGTGATGAGGACGGCGATGATGACTACACCTACAACACTAACGCCAACAGGAGAGCATCACAGCGTAACATCAAACCATTAAAAATATTTTGCACAAATTCGAAACTTGTGTGCTATAATAAATGCTCTCGGTCTGTCTACCAATGATCAATGATGCGGTGACAATCTACATAGTTTTGTTTGCTGCTTCTCAGATGATAATTAGGCTAACAGAACTTACCTATATGTATATCTATAACACAATAGAAATTTGCACATGTCCCAGACAAGTGGCACTTGGGCTGCGGTCTGCGTTTTGGTGTTTGTTTCTCTTTCCTTGTTTCAGATCACGAATTGTTTGGAAACCGAGCATTGTTTGTTAGTTTACTTATTTGTTTACTTACCTATTGATAGCTGTTGTCAGTCATAACTAGGAATATCAGTAAACATAATTTGGAGCCAATATTAAATCCAAGAACACACAATATTAAACAAATACGCACAAATAACAAATACGGCAACAATTCTATCACTAAACAAGGAGTTCAACTTTGGAATGCCCTGCCATCAAATTTAAAACAAATCAAGTCTTTCTACGAATTCAAATCAAAATTAAAAATACATACATTAAATCGTTTTGAATAACCCTACATACGTAAACGGTAATATATATTCATCCGCAAATTTTATTTACCCACGTCCGTTTTAAATTGTATGTATATATCGTAAGTCGATTGTAATTTGTGTGTAACATTATAATGTATATTTAGTTTTAAATTTTTGGCACAGTAGTTTTTAGCTTGCACTGGACGCATTTGCCTTTAACAGTTGTGTGAATCTAATTCTCATGCTGCGATGTTCTTTTATGCTTTTATAGTTATGAATATCGATTTTTTACGGCAAATAAAGATTATTATATATATTGTATCTATAAAACTGGATTTTAAAATATAATTTCTACAATCTCAAATTGCAGCTACAAATGTTCGTTACGATTACAATGCTTTGAAATAACTATGTGCCAGGAACGTCATTACGATTACAATGCTTTGAAATAACTATGTGCCAGGAACATGTTTTTATATGAGGAAGAGGAGAAGATGAAATAAACTTCCCACATTACTGATGGTCGTCGTGCCAGCACTTTGGGCAGAGACGTGTCGTGCATGTGGGCACGCGAAATCTGAAAGCTTTAGCTGCTCGTTAGATATTCGGGGTTCCCAGCAGTCTACAGACGACTTGTTCCACTTCGTTTTCTTCATCCAAACTGCGTTGCAGTCGCAAATTAATCGACTTTCCGACAACTTAAAATCCACTGCGCCGGGATGGACACCGGGGTGCAGCACCGGCATCGCCATGTTGCTTATTTTCGTACCAATAAAACTGATGGAACGAATTGAAGGGTTATTGGAGAGGTCCAAATTCGCCATGGCCAGTGCAATGCAATCAATAAACGCAATTGACTCCAAGTTCTCAACCTTGTGAAATGTGCGGCGATGGACGATTCGTAACTGCTCCATGGACTCCATTCGAAAGTTTACGATCGAACCACGTATGTCGGTTTCCCCGAGAAAAGTGACATTACTATTCATTACCAACAATGTTTCCACCCGTTTTCCCTTCAGAAATTCCTGTGGCAATTGTACATCCTCGTAGAAGAGGATCTTCAGCGTAAAAGTGGCAACAGCGGGCAGCGATTTTAGAATCTCATCCAATTGGGAGTAGCCCACACCACGACATGTTATGTTATCCCCCCACTGTCATACAACCTAAAATTTCCGATGTGTCTTTTTCTGTAGTCTTGGTTGTCGAAAGTTGTGTGGGTTTTAAGGTTGTCGAAGGTATCTCAGTTGTTGTCTTGGTAGCCGAAGCTCTTGTAGGGTTTAAGGTTGTGGAATTTGTCTCCGTTGTTTTCTTCGTAGTTGAAATTTCTGCAGACTTTAGAGTTGTCGTATGTTTTGTAGTGGAGACACCAGATGGACAAAAATCCTCCAAAGTATGCATAGTTGTTGGTACGTCATTTCGTTGTTTGGCATTGGGTAAGTGTCTACATTGTATGTCAGTTCCGATTTTTCTTCATCCAAGCTGTTCTGCAGTCGCAGATTAAAGGATTGTTGAGCATAAACATTTTTAAATTTTCGAATATAAAGGTTTCATCTCGAAATTTAGGCATATCCATTGTAGTGATACCTGTGTGAACTACGCCAAATTCACGAAACTTTGGACAATTATACAAGTCCAGATCCAACTCCAACTTTTTACACTTATGGATACTGATTTCTTTCAAATCATTCAAGTTGCTGAAAGCCCGGGGGTGAATGAATACCAATTCTTTAGCCAAAAATATTCTGACAGATTCAACCACCGTAGCACTAATAAAGTTTTTCTCAATTTTGAGCAGATTTTCTGCGTAATCTATATCTCAAATGAAGCCCTATATCTCTTTATTAAACAGGATTGAATGAAATGGACGCCGTCCCTTTTTCTGCCCAAACTAGGTGTTGCTAACATGATGAATGCAATGCCAAACTTTGCTGCATAAAACATTTGCAACATCATTTTTCCATTACACTTGCAAAGTCGCACCATATAGCTCTCGAATTTTATGTTCGAACAAAATTTGTTCAAGGCGTGAATGCGTCACAAAAACTGCCAGTATAAATAAGAGTAGGATGGCAGCATATCTGTTGTGTTACCAAGGAAACAATTATTCATGTGTTGCCAAGTCGTTACGTAGAGGCTTGTAAATTTATATCTGTTGTGTTACCAAGGAAACAATTGTTCATGTGTAGCCAAGTCATTACGTAGAGGCTTGTAAATTTATATCTGTTGTGTTACCAAGGAAACAATTATTCATGTGTTGCCAAGTCGTTACCCAGAGGATTGTAAATTTATATCTGTTGTTGTAGCTGACAGAATGTCCCAACCAAAACTTCAAATTCCACATTGGCTTGCTAACGGTTATTTATTCTGCAAAAATAAAATGAAATCAAATAAAATAAAATCAAATAAAGGCATTTTGCAAATTCAGGTGATTATACAAGATTATTATAAAATAGGAACTAAATCAAAATATTAAATCTTTTACGCATGAATTACACAATCTTTGCAAATTACAAATATTGTAAAGTATGAATTACACAACTTTACAAATTACAATAATTGTAAAGTATGAATTACACAATCTTTATAAAATACAACGATTTACAGGTCACAAGCATTTATCAAATCATTGAATTTGGCTAAATTCACTATAAACAGATAGCAAACACCTAGACAGTGTGACAGTCTGCTGAATCTAATTCGAGTTAAAAAAACTCGTTTGAATTGAACTCCTATTGAGCTTGAAAGATTTTCGAACAAGTTTTCGAATCAGGTGGTAAAAAGTGGTCTTACAAAGATCTTGCATATTACCTGATTTTGTTTTGCAGTAAAACTACTGTTAGTTTGTTAAAAATTGTGCACAGAAACTGCAGCTAAATTGCACTAATTGCACGCTGTTTCAAATACAGTCGTACCTCGGTTTTCGACCATAATTCGTTCCTAAAAAGTGTTTTAAAACCGATTTGGTTGAGAACCGAATCATTTATTCCCATAAGAAATAATGTAAAAGCAAATAATCCGTTCACAAGCACCAGATGAACTGTAAAGTCGAAATATAGACGAAATTAAAACGAAATATAATAATGCAAAAATGTTTATTCAAACAGTAGATATGATATAATTGATAAGAAAAACATAATAGAATTACTTTGAAAGAAAAACATAATTGTTTATCTTCGAATCAGGTAGTAAAAAGTGGTCTTACAAAGATCTTGCATATTACCTGATTTTGTTCTGCAGTAAAATTCGAATTCAAATAGCACATGTTTTGTTTTTACCGTGTTTCTTTTTTCTCTGTCCTCTAGGAGGTTCTTCAGTCGTACGACGTCAGTGAAACAAAAGACACGTCCGGCGTGGGCGGGCGGCTGTGGAACAGGTTCGACTACGACGTGCTGGAGATTCTCGTTCCGCACTTGCACTCCAGGTACATCAAGCAGACGAATTCGCATGACTGGAACACGTTGAGCAAACCCATCTACAATTCAGCCCGGGGCAGGAAGTTTAGTAACTGGGTGTGCACCTGGGCTTCGTATTTGACAACAAGGGTATGTGCATAACTCTTTAGTAAAAGAAATTCGTTTATTCTTCTTGTTCTCCTCTTCCTCCTTGTTTCAGTTTGCCATTCAACCGTTCTTACAAGCCATTATCTTGAATTGCTGCAGTAGCAATAATAATAATAACAACAACAACAACAACAATAATAATCTTTATTTAAAGTCGGCTTTTGGGTCAACAATTAACATTAGCTCAAAGAGCTATTATCGCCGACTGTAAATAACAACCTACAACTACATAACAGAGACTATTATCACCCCACTTTTACCCTAAATACCACGCATCAGGCAGGGCTACAGCAGAAACCATTTGTAAAGTCTTTGGTATGACCCAGCCGCTGGTTCGAACTCACGACCTCCCGGTCGGAAAGCAGACGCATTACCACTAGACTAAACCGTCTGGTCTGAATACACCATAGGCGATGCCCCTTAGTAGACTCACTTTGGGACCGACGTGTTTTGACCCAATTAACCGACTGAACCTATTAACCGATGGGTGCAGTATTACTGCAAAGGACAAGACAAAGCATTATGTTACTATAAGGTGATAACATGTTACTACAAGGCAAAGTAACATGTTACTACAAGGCAAAGCTGTTTTAACCTACAGCTTAAGATTGGGTCAGGTTTTTTTACTTAATGTCACTGTAAAAGATAAACATCTTTTTTTGACGACGTCAGCTCGTTCTAAAAGTCTTTTGGCGACACTTTTCCTTCCGTTCCAGGTCAAAGACGTGAAAGCGAAGCGGATATTCACTGCCTGCCAGATGGTGTTTAAATACGACAACAAAGCTGCCCTCTACTTGCTGCCTTACATAATCCTTTATGTAATACTGGACGGCAGTTCTACGGACACGGATGAGGTTAGTACAATATTTGCAGTGTTTGTTGTATTGTACTTATAAATACACCCGGCCGCTGGTTCGAACTCACGACCTCCCGGACGAAAAGCAGACGCATTACCACTAGACTAAACCGTCTGGTCTGAATGCACTGTAGGAAATGCACTGAATGCAATGTACAGTAGGCACCGCTTAATAGACTCACTTTGGGAGTGAGGTGTTTTGACCCAATTAATATACATAATAGGTATTAATACATAAACACATGTGTTGTACGTAAAAATATAGTTAGTTATTTTAACTGATTGTGGTGTGTTAAATTGTATTAAACCTTTCGCTACGTAGTTGCATTTTAACTGGGCCGTATTGCGTTTTGCATATTTGACAATAACTTCTTGTGGTGTGTTACTAAAATACAATCTTGTAAACAAAGTTATTTTCACAGAAAAAATTGTTGCTGTCTTTCCATGTGAATTCAAAAGATGTCAGTAGAGAGGGAGGAAGATTTTTTTAAAGCTTTTTGAACATTAAAAGCTGAATCAGTTGAAGTTAAAATTTGCGTATTTCCCCCTGGTTAGCAGAATGTTTACATTTTTTTCAATTCACGTTTTTTCATGCTTTGTTCTTTAGCCTTTTGTCTCGCATTACTAAATTATCGTATAATTATCGATCGTAAACGCATGTTCTGATAATTATGGTATAAGCGGCAACACTGCTTGGCCGTTAATATACTGATTTGGCGGAAAATGCGACACTTTTTAGCGTCCAGTACAATGAGCTTCATACGAAATGGCAACCCAGAGTTAGCCATGGAAAAACATGGCCTCGTCCTGCATTTCCCGAAAGAACGATGGTATAATAATTATTGTGTTTTACGTTTTAAATTAAAAACAAGCAATTAAAAAATGTAACACAAGGAAAACTAGCATGTTACTATAAGGTGATGTAACATGTTACTGCAAGGCAATGTAACGTGTTACTACAAGTCAAATTAAAGTGTTACTACAAGGCAAGGTAACATGTTACTACAAGGCAAAGTAACATGTTACTATAAGGCGAAGTAACATGTTACTACAAGGCAGAGTAACGTGTTACTACAAGGCAAAGTAATATGTTACTACAAGGCAAAGTAACATGATACTACAAGGTAAAGTAACATGTTACTACAAGATAAAATAACATGTTACTACAAGACAAAACAATATGTTATTACAAAGCGAAGTAACATGTTACTATAAGGTGATAACATGTTACTACAAGGCAAAGTAACGTGTTACAACAAGGCAAAGTAACGTGTTACTACAAGGCAAAGTAACATATTGCTACAAGGCATTGTAACATGTTACTTTGCAGCTACACTCACATCTTGGCTGAACATTTTTTCTACTGTTACAGTCGTCTTTAGTTGCACTGTTGCTACTGGACATTGTAACATGTTACTTTGCAGCTACACTCGCATATTCGTTGAACATTTTTTCTACTGTTACAGTCGTCTTTAATTGCGCTGCTGCTACACAGCATTGTAACATGTTACTTTGCAGCTACACTCACATCTTGGTTGAACATTTTTCCTCCTGTTACAGTCGTCTTTAATTGCGCTGCTGCTACAAGGCATTGTAACATGTTACTTTACAGCTACACTCGCATATTCGTTGAACATTTTTCCGGCTGTTACAGTCGTCTTTAATTGCACTGTTGCTACAAGGCATTGTAACATGTTACTTTGCAGCTACACTCACATCTTGGTTGAAAATTTTTTCTACTGTTACAGTCGTCTTTAGTTGCACTGTTGCTACAAGGCATTGTAACATGTTACTTTGTAGCTACACTCACATCTTGGTTAAACATTTTTCCTGCTGTTACAGTCGTCTTTAGTTGCACTGTTGCTACAAGGCATTGTAACATGTTACTTTGCAGCTACACTCACATCTTGGTTGAAAAATTTTTCTACTGTTACAGTCGTCTTTAGTTGAGCTGTTGCTACAAGGCTTTGTAACATGTTACTTTGCAGCTACACTCGCATATTCGTTGAACATTTTTTCTACTGTTACAATCGTCTTTAGTTGCGCTGTTACTACAAGGCATTGTAACATGTTACTTTGCAGCTACACTCGCATATTCGTTGAACATTTTTTCTACTGTTACAGTCGTCTTTAGTTGGGCTGTTGCTACAAGGCATTGTAACATGTTACTTTGCAGCTACACTCACATATTCGTTGAACATTTTTTCTACTGTTACAGTCGTCTTTAGTTGCGCTGTTGCTACAAGGCATTGTAACATGTTACTTTGCAGCTACACTCACATCTTGGTTGAACATTTTTTCTACTGTTACAGTCGTCTTTAGTTGCGCTGTTGCTACAAGGCATTGTAACATGTTACTTTGCAGCTACACTCACATATTCGTTGAACATTTTTTCTACTGTTACAGTCGTCTTTAGTTGCGCTGTTGCTACAAGGCATTGTAACATGTTACTTTGCAGCTACACTCACATCTTGGTTGAACATTTTTTCTACTGTTACAGTCGTCTTTAGTTGCGCTGTTGCTACAAGGCATTGTAACATGTTACTTTGCAGCTACACTCGCTTCTTCGTTGAACATTTTTTCTACTGTTACAGTCGTCTTTAGTTGGGCTGTTACTACAAGGCATTGTAACATGTTACTTTGCAGCTACACTCGCATATTCGTTGAACATTTTTTCTACTATTACAGTCGTCTTTAGTTGCGCTGTTACTACAAGGCATTGTAACATGTTACTTTGCAGCTACACTCGCATATTCGTTGAACATTTTTTCTACTATTACAGTCGTCTTTAGTTGCGCTGTTACTACAAGGCATTGTAACATGTTACTTTGCAGCTACACTCGCATATTCGTTGAACATTTTTTCTACTATTACAGTCGTCTTTAGTTGCGCTGTTACTACAAGGCATTGTAACATGTTACTTTGCAGCTACACTCGCATATTCGTTGAACATTTTTTCTACTATTACAGTCGTCTTTAGTTGCGCTGTTACTACACAGCATTATAACATGTTACTTTGCAGCTACACTCGCATATTCTTTGAACATTTTTTCTACTGTTACAGTCGTCTTTAGTTGCGCTCACCTGACACTGTCAGTCAAATCTTCTTGTTCTGTTTACACCAGATTTGCGAAGAAATTCTCTCCGTTCTACAACACAAGGTGACAGATTTCCACCATCTCAGCACGCAGACAGTTTTCGGCATTCTGGATCACCTGACCATGTGGACGAGGCATCGGATGCAGAACTTGACCGGATCCAGAAAATCCAGAGCCTGTGAGTTCATGGCTTCTCTAACTTCTCATCATTTTTGTGATGAATAAAGGTGTTAGCTTTGTGGTGTGGTTGCAAAAAGGAATCAAATTGATTTCCTGAAATTTCGGGTTTTCCTGGTAAAGTAAAAAAGGTGGTTGAAAAAGTTGAGTCTCCTGGAGAACCTCCTGGAGAGCAGAGAAAAGAGAAGCATGGTAAAAACTAAACATGTGCTATTCGAATTCGAATTTTACTGCAGAACAAAATCAGGTAATATGCAAGGTCTTTGTAAGACCACTTTTTACTACCTGATTCGAAAACTTGTTCAAAAATCTTTCAAGCTCAATTCAAATTAAATTCAAACGAGTTTTTTTAACTCGAATTAGATTCGAACCTAAAATCATCAATTCGTATAATCCAGCACTTTAACCACATGCATTTTTTATCATTAAAATGTTTGAAACAGAATGCAGTTAGGCCAATTTAGCTTCAGTTTCTGTGCAAAATTTTACACAAACTAAAAAAATTTTAACAAACAAA
>JAQGDQ010001222.1:17500-22135 GCA_030141605.1 Tubiluchus corallicola | reverse complement strand
GGGGAAGAGGGAGAGCTTGGAGGAGTATCTGCCATTTTTGTTGGTACGTTAAATTGGGGGAAGGAGGAGAACTTGGAGGAGTATCTGCCATTTTTATTGGTACGTTAAATTGGGGGAAGTGGGAGAGCTTGGAGGAGTATCTGCCAGTTTTGTTGGTACGTTAAATTGGGGAAAGAGGGAGAGCTTGGAGGAGTATCTGCCATTTTTATTGGTACGTTAAATTGGGGGAAGAGGGAGAGCTTGGAGGAGTATGTGCCATTTTTATTGGTACGTTAAATTGGGGGAAGAGGGAGAGCTTGGAGGAGTATCTGCCATTTTTATTGGTACGTTAAATTGGGGGAAGAGGGAGAGCTTGGAGGAGTATCTGCCATTTTTATTGGTACGTTAAATTGGGGAAAGAGGGAGAGCTTGGAGGAGTATCTGCCATTTTTATTGGTACGTTAAATTGGGGGAAGAGGGAGAGCTTGGAGGAGTATCTGCCATTTTTATTGGTACGTTAAATTGGGGAAAGAGGGAGAGCTTGGAGGAGTATGTGCCATTTTTATTGGTACGTTAAATTGGGGGAAGAGGGAGAGCTTGGAGGAGTATCTGCCATTTTTATTGGTACGTTAAATTGGGGGAAGAGGGAGAGCTTGGAGGAATATCTGCCATTTTTATTGGTACGTTAAATTGGGGGAAGAGGGAGAGCTTGGAGGAGTATTGCCATTTTTATTTACGTTAAATTGGGGAAAGAGGGAGACTTGGAGGACTATCTGCCATTTTTTTGTACGTTAAATTGGGGAAAGAGGGAGACTTGGAGGATATCTGCCATTTTTATTGGTACGTTAAATTGGGGGAAGAGGGAGAGCTTGGAGGAGTATGTGCCATTTTTATTAGTACGTTAAATTGGGGGAAGAGGGAGAGCTTGGAGGAGTATCTGCCATTTTTGTTGGTACGTTAAATTGGGGGAAGAGGGAGAGCTTGGAGGAGTATGTGCCATTTTTATTGGTACGTTAAATTGGGGGAAGAGGGAGAGCTTGGAGGAGTATGTGCCATTTTTGTTGGTACGTTAAATTGGGGGAAGAGGGAGAGCTTGGAGGAGTATCTGCCATTTTTATTGGTACGTTAAATTGGGGGAAGAGGGAGAGCTTGGAGGAGTATCTGCCATTTTTATTGGTACGTTAAATTGGGGGAAGAGGGAGAGCTTGGAGGAGTATGTGCCATTTTTGTTGGTACGTTAAATTGGGGGAAGAGGGAGAGCTTGGAGGAGTATCTGCCATTTTTATTGGTACGTTAAATTGGGGGAAGAGGGAGAGCTTGGAGGAGTATCTACCATTTTTATTGGTACGTTACATTGGGGGAAGAGAGAGAGCTTGGAGGAGTATGTGCCATTTTTGTTTGTACGTTAAATTGGGGGAAGAGGGAGAGCTTGGAGGAGTATCTACCATTTTTGTTGGTACCTTAAATTGGGGAATATTTTAAACCAGTCAGTGTTTAAAACCAGTAGATAAGTATTGCGATTGAAATATTTTAAAAATGTATAATTAGCAACGCAATGTGTCGGAAAACTTTTAAAAGTAATTTCCCGACGATGAACATAGTGAAAATGCATTTAGTCCATGTTAAATATGCGCTAAAGTATTCTTAAATATTAGAGAATCTACGTGGCGCTGGATGACTCGGACAGTGTGGCGGGAGTGATGAGCACGGTGAGAAGCGAATCCACGGTGGACATGCAGATCCTGGCACAGGACTGTCTAGGTACAGTTAAGCTTTTCCATCTGACGTAATCTGTTTCTTGCAAAAAAAATGACTGAGAACAGACTAAAACTAATCGTCATTAACCCTTTCAGTCCCAAATTACTTTTTAATAAGAAAAAAATTCTTGGCTTGGTACTTTTGTTCAGTATGTCCATCTTGTTTACACATAATAATTATTTTTTTCTACCTGTGCCCGCGTGCTAAATATAGCCTGTATCCCACGAGATACATTGGGATTCAATGGAAGCATAAAATGTGCCTCATTTTGCAACTGCTGATAATTTTTTAAACTATTTAAGACATTTAGTATGCATGCTATGCTGATCTGTACAAAGTCTTCTCTAAAGTACTGTACCTTGCGCAGTTTTTTATGCTATGTAGATTTTCTAGTTTGCCATTTTATCACCATTTTTAGTCTGTTGTTATTGGCTTAAATCAAAATAACTATTAACAGATCAAATAACTGTCAGTTTTAAAATTTTATTAATTTTAAAGGCAGAAAATATTCTCGTATCCCACCGGATACAACGGGTATGAAAGGGTTAACAGTTAAGCAATAATTACTATTAAATTGACGGAATTAATATTAAGTTAGTCAAATTAATAATGAAATTAAAATTTGTTTTAAAAAAGTCTGTAATGAGCAAACAACGGCAAAAAAACATTATTATTACAAACACTTGTAGCACATTTCTCTAACACACCACAAGCACATGTTCTACGGCAGGGGTGTGCAAATTGCGGCCCACGGGCTACTTACGGCCTGCCGAGAGAATTTGTGCAGCCCGCGAAGAGATTTATCAACCTAATGAAAGTGCGGCCCGGGCGATTAATTGAGTGTATCCAGCTGAAGTCCGTGCCACGATCCCAAAGATAGTGCGGGTAGTTTTTTCTACTAGATCGGATGCCATTAACCCTTACAAGACGGTTGTAGCTTAATGTCACTGTACTACACAGACTGTATGATACACATTACTAATATGCATTGTAATGAAATTACCACTATCTGTCCTGAAAGTAGAAATATATGGTTTGTAATATAAATTTTAATAACTTCTAAAATAGTTTCTTGAGTGTAGTAGTAATGATGTACGCAGGTATGATGCAAAAAAATCGTTATTAGGCCTTTCTGTACTTGGCTCCTTGATTAAACTGCCTGTGGCCCGCAGGAATTGCGGGAAAGTTTAATGTGGCCTGGCTAGTCAGATAATTTGCACACCCCTGTTCTATGGGTTTTCATATAAAGCACCGTAGTAAATAAAACAGTATTATATACTGAGTATTGCATATTCATAGTTTTTTTTTAAAAACCACTATCTTCATTGATTTACTGCTTAGGAAAACAACCAAATCATCATTATTATTATACATTTTTGTATGGACTTAATACAGTTGCTTTGGAAGCTATGGAAGGCCACGTTGAGAAAAGTTATTAATTCATGGTCATTAATTGTTGTTTATGAAAACCAATGTAAAAATTAGTCCTAGAAATGCGATAACCACAGAGGTTATGCTGAGTGCGAGCACATGTCTTTAGGTTGCACTGAAGTATATCGCAAACTTCAGTATGACTTGCGGGATGCTCACACTGTATCTCGACACTAGGCGGAGGAGCTGCACAAGCAGCTAACGGCTAGAGGCAGAGGAGGTCAAGTGACCCAACGGCCATGTGTAGAGGAGTAAACCTTCCAAATCAGGAGTGGAGCCCCGAAGACGGACCAGTGCAGCATGCTCACTGACTCCGGCAGCTCCTGCAGCCAACCTGGTGCCAAATGTATCGCTCCGCTTTCCTTTAGACTACAACAGGGAGGAAGAGATGGGGTTCCTGTTGTTTGGGCAACTCAGGATCTCCATATACCTTACCCAGGCGTGCGCCCTGAATACTCTCTTGGCACACACTCCATTGTCTTCCAAGACAGAAGGATGCCAACAACATATCGCAAAGTAGCGGCCGACCAGCAAGTGGCACCTGACATTTGTTAGTATACGTAGTTTATACTAGAGGGAAAAGAATTATGTAATGAACGTGAAAAAGGAAAGGTTAGGTAGGTCAGTAAGGACAGGATAGCGCTAAAAAAACAGTTTGGAGAAAGAAGGTCATGGGAGTAGGTATTATAGTTTTAGTTTTTTGAGAGATGATTATATTCTCATTTTTGCAGGAGTTTAATTATAATCATAAAATAGTTTGTATTAATGGAGAGAAATTTTGTATACGTATAGTTATAATATTTTTCAAGGAATATGTTATGAAGGGAGTAAGGAAGACAAAAAAACAAACAAATACAAGTTTCTGGAGTCGTCAGGAGGAACTTGAGAGTCGAGTTTCGGCCGCTACAGTTAAGCTTTTCTGCCCTTTTGTACACGTTGACTGTCAAACGTTTCGGCCGCTACAGTTAAGCTTTTCTGCCCATTTGTACACGTTGACTGTCAAACGTTTCGGCCGCTACAGTTAAGCTTTTTTGCCCATTTGTACACGTTGACCGTCAAACTTGCTACGTAGGAATAATTTAATTATGTTTTTATTCCAGTTTGGCACTCGGCAAACTTGCACTTTGAATGGCGGCCAGCAGACTCAGTTTCGGAGCCTGCTTAACGTAGATCATGTCGTAGGACCGGTGTTTCATTATCAAGGAGTTACTGAACCAGCCGAGGTGGCTTAGCCACATTTGGTTGTACACATATTTTCCAGGTTTTCTTTCGATGATGTAAACATCTAAGATGACCGATGAAACCCCCCGACGGCGATTTTTAGCCACCCATTCATTTCTCCGCCAGGCTCAGCATTGTGTAACTTTTTCCTGTTCTTTCTTCTGATGTATTCCGTTTCTTGCGTGTGCTTGCAGGTCATTCTCAAGACTCGTCCCGGGCTTGCTACGAGAGAGCCATTCAGCAGCA
>JAQGDQ010001222.1:0-12500 GCA_030141605.1 Tubiluchus corallicola | reverse complement strand
TGTCTAAACTTGTTTCAAATGACTTAACGTCGAAATGGCTGCGTGTAACGGTCATCACGGGAGCTTAAATTTACACGTTTTATACAGCGTTACTGCCAATGCAAGCCCTGCACACAAAAATGCAGTATGTAAATGGTATAAAATGTCAAGATGCATTTGTAAACCTTATCTAAGTGGAGGATTTTCTTGTGCTTTGAATAAGTTCACTAGTCGATTTTGTTCTACAATGTTTCAGTTAAAGGAGAAGAAACACAAAAACAAATGTTTCACACAAAGTTGTGTTATTTTGCGTTACGTTTTAGAAAGACTGTTAGAAGACTTATTTAACTGAAAAAGAAAATTGTTTAACAATTATATAATCTTAACCCCTACAGTCCCAAATTATGTTTTTAATGAGAAAACATTTTTTGGCTTGGTACTTTTGTTCAGTATGCCCATCTTGTTTACACTTAAAAATTATTTTTTTTCTACCTGCGCCCGTGTGCTAAATATAGCCTGTATCCCACGGGATACATTGGGATTCAATGGAAGCATAAAATGTGCTTCATTTTGCAATTGCTGATAACTTTTTAAAGTATTTAAGACATTTAGTATGCATGCTATGCTGATCTGTACAAAGTCGTCTCTAAAGTACTGTACCTTGCGCAGTTTTTTATGCTATGTAGATTTTTTAGTTTGTCATTTTATCACCATTTTTAGTCTCTTGTTATTGGCTTAAATCAAAATAACTATTAACAGATCAAATAACTCTCAGTTTTAAAATTTTATTAATTTTAATGGCAGAGAATATTCTCGTATCCCATGGGATACAACGGGTATGAAAGGGTTAATAACTTAGAATGTTTGCGCCGGCTGGAAAAAATATCACCGTTTCACTATCCCAGCGTGCACCGGTGGTTCACCAGAAAAACACGTTATTGAACTCGTTACCATATAAAGTAATTTAAACTTGCTTTGTTAGCGAAGTGATCATTTTTTCGAAATTTATGCGACGTTATCTGAACTTGTTTCAAACGACTTACTATTAAAATGTTTGCATCTATAACGGTCATGGCGGGAGGTTAAATTTATAAGTTTTATACAGTGTTACTGCTAACACAAGCTCGGTATGCAATAAGACAGCATGTAGGTGATACAAAATTTCGATACGTATTTTTTAGCTTAGTATTTTCTTTTGCTTTAATTACAACGTGAAGTCGTTCCGTCGCCGTGATCAATGCCGTGTAGATTGAAAAAAGTTGAATGTGTGTCACACGTACACGTGTGTTTTTGCAACTTATCTTCCTCGCTCTTGCAGGCCTCGTTCAGGACCCAAGAGCCGATTTTGAACCTCCATCGAACCATTCTGCAGCTGAAGGAGGAAGTGGACAATTCGGACGTCGGTGCTGCGATTAACAGACTTTGGTTGAAGAGCGCAAAGGTGGCGAGAAAGTAAGTGAGTTTTTTCCCCGGGCCTCTTCTCTGTGGAACACCCTACCAAAAAGTAAGAGTAGTGGAGAATGTGGTTGCTCATGAATCCAGTTTTTCCCCGGGCTTCTTCTCTGTGGAACACCCCACCAAAAAGTAAGAGTAGTGGAGAATGTGTTTACTCATAAATCCAGTTTTCCCCCGGGCCTCTTCTCTGTGGAACAACCTACCAAAAAGTAAGAGTAGTAGAGAATGCGGTTGCTCATAAATCTAGTTTTTCCCCGGGCTTCTTCTCTGTGGAACACCCCACCAAAAAGTAAGAGTAGTAGAGAATGCGGTTGCTCATAAATCTAGTTTTTCCCTGGGCTTCTTCTCTGTGGAACACCCTACCAAAAAGTAAGAGTAGTGGAGAATGTGGTTGCTCATGAATCCAGTTTTTCCCCGGGCCTCTTCTCTGTGGAACAACCTACCAAAAAGTAAGAGTAGTGGAGAGTGTGGTTGCTCATGAATGTAGTTTTTTTCCATGGCCTCTTCTCTGTGGAACACCTTACAAAAAAGTAAGAGTAGTAGAGAATGCGGTTGCTCATAAATCTAGTTTTTCCCTGGGCTTCTTCTCTGTGGAACACCCGACCAAAAAGTAAGAGTAGTGGAGAATGTGGTTGCTCATAAATCCAGTTTTTTCCCGGGCCTTTTCTCTGTGGAACACCCTACAAAAAAGTAAGAGTAGTGGAGAATGTGGTTGCTCATGAATCTAGTTTTTTCTTGGGCCTCTTCTCTGTGGAACACCTTTTAACATCAGTTATTTCGTTCATAACTTTTTTTGAAAACATAAGGAGAACCCATGACTTTTTATTATCAGCAGTGCTGCCATAAGTTATAATGTATTAATGTAAAAGAATTGCACAAATCATGTTCAATATTATGTATTAATACGCAAAATAATTGCGCAAATCATCGTCAATATCATGTATTAATATGTAAAAGAATTACACAAATCATGTTCAGTATCATGTATTAATATGTAAAAGAATTGCACAAATCATGTTCAATATTGTGTATTAATATGTAAAAGAAATGCACAAGTCATGTTCAATATTATGTATTAACATGTAAAAGAATTGCACAAATCATGTTCAATATCATGTATTAATATGTAAAAGATTGCACAAATCATGTTCAATATCATGTATTATTATGTAAAAGAATTGCACAAATCATGTTCAATATCATGTATTAATATGTAAAAGAAATGCACAAATCATGTTCAATATCATGTATTAATATGTAAAAGAATTGCACAAATCATCTTCAATATTATGTAGAACTGAGGTGAAAAGCCGAAAGGTCACAGTGTGTGCTTAACAGCCAAAGTTGTGCAATGCTGATTTTTATCTCAATCCATGAAATCCACGTTTAATTGTTGTTTTATAATTTGAACTTTAGTGTTATTGGTGGACCTCTATGTATATAACATAAAATGTTCATAATTTCTTGCTCATTATGTAAGTGGAGGGTTTTCTTGTGCTTAAGTTTTTCATTTATGTAGACTGGACAAAGTGAAGAGTTATTTTTCCTAGTCGGTGTCATAAGTTTATAAACCAAGGGTACAAAGGTCACAGTTAGTTGTTTGTACAAGGCGAGTCAGCGTTGACGTGACTGTATAAAATTATGACTGTATGTTTACCTTTAATGATTGTAGAACATAAAACTGATAAAAAGAACAAAGTTTAAATTATTTCATCTCGTCTGTAGTTACACCAGCCATTTAAACAAGTTCTCGATCAGCAGAGTAGGTCAGAAAATTCCGTTAGCAAAAGAAATGGCAACTTCATTAGACGAGCCGCAAACTCCAGCTGAAAGGGTTGATGCGATGGACAACTGGAACGAGAGATACGATTATGTTTTTGGTAACGAAGATTTCCAGGAATTATGTGATGTAACTTTTTCAGTTGGTGAAACCATCATCAATGCTAGTCGGTACGTACTTGCACTCAGAAGTGACGTTTTTAAGAGGATGCTGTTTGGGCCGCTGTGTCATAAACTTGGTGATGTCATACCAATAACCGATGTTGAACCTGAAGTGTTCCTGCTGCTTTTGAGGTTCATTTATACTGACAAAGCTGAATTAACTGGTGATAATGTTCTTTCAATACTGTACTTAGCTAGAAAGTACAACATTCGTGAACTTGAAAAAATGGCTACTGATTTCCTTAAATCTGAAATCACAACTGACAACGTCTGTACCATTCTGACAGCTGCTTGTTTCTATGAAAGACGAGATGTAGAGATGAACTGTCTGGAGGTCATTAGTGTCGAGAGGAACTTATAGAGTCCGACAGTTTTACTTCCTTGAGCTACGACAACTATAACTTGATGAACTGACAATTACTGAAGAGGGGAAACTATTTGATGCAGTTTTAAGATGGGCTGATGCTGAATGCAAGCGAAAGAAACTAGAGCAAAATGTGTTCAACAAGAGAACAGTCTTGTATAAAATTTTGTTGCAGATCAGATTTCCCACAATGGACCCAGAGTTATTCATCAAAGGACCGATAGCAACTGGAATATTAAATGCCGAGGAGCAGGCAAACGTTCTAATCAATCATCATCAAAAAGAGGCATCAGAATCAATATTTCCAAAAACGCAGAGAAACTACGGCGAACAAGTTGTGTCAGTCATGTGTGCTGAACCTGTTGAGAAAATTGACAATTTAGGAATAATACAACAGGCAGCTCCTGTATCAGAAAAGTTTGCATTTATTGGTGATGCTGATAAGCTTGCCATTCGTGTTTTCAGATGTAATGATGAAAGCTGCTCCAATGCTAGAGATAACCATGGTGAAGGCTGTTGCTTGAATTTAAAAGTTGAACCCTCTTCTCCTTATTTCAGTAGAATGTGTAAGAACAGTTACATTGAAATGATTAACAATAATCCGCAAAGGTCACTCAAAACTGTCCTAAATGAAGATATAACGAAACGGGTCTGGTATGCGAGAAATATTGCACAGTTTAGAACCGTTATGGACCCTACTTCTGGGTTTATTAATAATGGAAAAATTCGCATAAAAGTTGTGACGCTGTTTAAAAAATGAATTGAAAGGAAAATCATTTCTTGAAACTGATGCTTTCACGATTACGATTGATTGTTTATAGATCAATAAATTTTTACACCCCGTACGTTGCCGCCCATTTTCAGGAAGTAAGTCGATTTGTCATGATTGATTATGATCAGCATAACATCAATATTTCCAAAAAGGCAGAGAAACTATGTAGAATTTGTGTCAGTCATGTCACGCATGTGTGCTGAACCTGTTGAGAAAATTGATTATTTAGAAATAAGAATAGGAATAATATTAATAATGATAATAATAATTGATCAGATTCGTTATGATCAGTGTAACAATGCCACATGCAAGCTGTATTGTATGATTTGGTCAACATTTTCACATTGGCATAAGAATTGTATCTGTCTCATGTGCTGAACCTATTGAAACAATTATAATGACAATTGTTAATACTTGTCACCATCTCGTCGTGTTGGAGCTCATTTCTTCCATGACTCACAGTCCCAGGCCACGACTACGGAATGACAGTAGAAGCGATTAGCAAGGGACAATAATGTCGATATTGTGAAAGCACCTGTAGAGTTTTTTAACATACGAACCTTTCGTGAGCGTGATGGCCTAATTTTAACAATGACTTGTTAGTTAATCCAGTTCCCTGAGTTATATTATAGAGCTTATGTAATTAGCGAAGTTAGCTTACTGCAAACACAGTATTATGGTAGCCAACCTACTCGTGTGTGAGTGAGATGTTGAGTAGCCAACCTAGTCGTGTGTGAGTGAGATGTTGAGTAGCCAACCTACTCGTGTGTGAGTGAGATGTTGAGTAGCCAACCTACTCATGTGTGAGTGAGATGTTGAGTAGCCAACCTACTCGTGTGTGAGTGAGATGTTGAGTAGCCAACCTACTCGTGTGTGAGTGAGATGTTGAGTAGCCAACCTACTCGTGTGTGAGTGAGATGTTGAGTAGCCAACCTACTCGTGTGTGAGTGAGATGTTGAGTAGCCAACCTACTCGTGTGTGAGTGAGATGTTGAGTAGCCAACCTACTCGTGTGTGAGTGAGATGTTGAGTAGCCAACCTACTCGTGTGTGAGTGAGATGTTGAGTAGCCAACCTACTCGTGTGTGAGTGAGATGTTGAGTAGCCAACCTACTCGTGTGTGAGTGAGTTGTTGAGTAGCCAACCTACTCGTGTGTGAGTGAGATGTTGAGTAGCCAACCTACTCGTGTGTGAGTGAGATGTTGAGTAACAAACTTACTAGTGTGTGAGTGAGATGTTGAGTAGCCAACCTACTCGTGTGTGAGTGAGATGTTGAGTAGCCAACATACTCGTGTGTGAGTGAGATGTTGAGTAGCCAACCTACTCATGTGTGAGTGAGATGTTGATATAAAATTAAGGATGAATTATGGAAGATTTAAAGGAAAACCGGACGATTGTTTAGACTCATGTTAATTAGCTGTGCAAAATATACATTTTCTTGCCTACAAAAGTTAGCAATTGTTTCTTATATTTCAATAATTAGCTTCGAATGTTAATTTCAACTGAGCGCCAAGTGAAAAGCCATCTTTGTTTGGCAGATTTAGCTGTTTTAGATTTATGAGTGTCGAATTCTGGGCTGTAAGCTGTCCTATGGAACCTTTGCAAAATGCATGCAGCGGGACTTGACTGAATCAAAAATTTACAGATGGCCAGGTTCCCTCACCCAATTAAATACCTGGGGTGTCTTGACAAATAAACCTACCCAGAAATGGTTTTCATGAGAGTCACCCATCCGTTTCCTGGCCATGATCAGCATTGCATCTGTTTGGTTGTTAAGCACACACTGTGACATTTCGGCTTTTCGCCTCAGTCCTTCATAACATTGAACAAGATTTGTGCAATTATTTTACATATTAATACATGATATTGAAGATGATTTGTGCAATTCTTTTACATATTAATACATGATTTTGAAGATGATTTGTGCAGTTCTTCTGCATATTAATACATGATATTGAACATGATTTGTGCAATTATTTTACATATTAATACATGATATTGAACATGATTTGTGCAATTCTTCTGCATATTAATACATGATATTGAACATGATTTGTGCATTTCTTTTACATATTAATACGTGAGAACGGACATTATAGCGTCTACGCATTGTTTCATGAGAAATGCGAAGGTTTTCTCTGATGAAATGGTGAACGTCATGTAGACGATTCTCAAGATTTTTAACATACTGGACGACAGTACTTGAATCAATGTTTGAAGGTGGGCGTCCTGTTAATAGATCAAGAGGCAGCCTTAATTCTCTACCAAACACTTGAGCAGGGGTAAATCCAGTTGAGTCATGTACAGCCGATCTGTATGAAAGCAAAAACAAAGGAATCTTTTCATCCCAATCACGCTGGTGGGCACTACTGAATTGCGCAAGCTGTCGGGAAATGGTTCTTATAAAGCGCTCGCACATTCCATCGCTTTTTGGGTTAAGCGCAGTCGTTCGAGTTTTCTCAATACCCATAAGATTACAGCATTGCTGAAAGATCTTACTTTCAAAATTTCGGCCTTGGTCTGAATGAATTTCGTTTGGTAACCCAAATCGGCAAAAGAAATGTAGCTATAGTCTCGGCTTCTTGGTTCGGTAAGGGATAGCATTCCGGCCATTTTGTGAAATAATCCATTGCAACTAATATGTATTTGTTGTTAGAATTAGACAATGGGAAAGGACCTGCCACGTCAATGGCGATTCGTTCCATAGGCGCGCCCACACGGTATAGTTGTAAAGGTGCACGAGGTTTTCGCTGCGGCCCCTTTTTCTTGCAACAAATTTCGCAAGTTCGCGTCCATATTTCAACATCTTGTCGCATTCCCGGCCAAAAGAAGCGCTGCCGCAGTAAATCGAGAGTTTTGTTTTGTCCAAAATGGCCTGCAGTTGGAGATGAATGCATTTCCGTTAAAACTTTTTCGCGAAAAGCGCGAGAGACTAACCATTGCCAGCGAGTAAGACTCCCTTCAGGGCTTTCCCATTTCCGCTGCAAAATGCCATCTCTTAAACGCAGTGTGTCCCAATGCGCTAAAACCGCTTTAGCGTCTCTACTAAGGGGTGATCGCTGTTCCCATGTTGGTTTTTCGCTTGACGTTTCAAGAAACGCTATGACTGGTGCTAGATCTTTATCATTTAATTGACGTTCTTTAAAATGTAATTCAGTATCACGCAAAGTTGTACCAACTTTGACAAATTTTGCCGGTTCAGTGATTTCTGGCTTCACACATCTTGATGCCTGATTAATTTCGCTGTCAATTTTACTTCTCCAGGCTGGCTGTAAGGCATTTTTGCTATTTTCAGCTTCTGAATTGTTAGCTGTTCTCAGAGTTTCAAATTTTATTTCACGTTTGTTGCAATGAGAGCATTCGTGTTTGCATGGCCGTCTAGACAGCGTGTCTGCATTCGCGTGACTTTTACCGGGCCTATGCTCTATCTTGTACTGATATTGGTCCAATTTCGCAAGCCATCGAGCTAATTGGCCTTCAGGGCGCTTAAGCGTGTGAAGCCAGCGAAGTGCCGCATGGTCGGTACGTATAGAAAAGGGTTTTCCGTAAAGATAGTGATGGAAGTTGGTCACCCCTTTTATCACGGCCAGGAGTTCACGTCTAGTAGCACAGTAATTGCGTTCTGAAGGGTTAAGTATTTGACTGTAATAGGCAATTACACGTTCGTGTCCATTTTGGACTTGAGAGAGTACAGCACCGATGGCGACATTACTAGCATCGGTGTCAAGTATGAAATCTCTATCGAACTGAGGATAAGCCAGTACAGGAGAGGAAGTAAGCAAGGCTTTAAGTCTCTCAAAAGACTGCTGCTGGTCTTGCTGCCACAAGAAAGGTTGATGTTTACGAGTTAGTTCGTGCAGTGGAGCAGCTATTTTTGCAAAGTCCTTGATGAAGCGCCTGTAGTAGGTACAAAGGCCAAGAAAACTACGTAGCTCAGTCAAGTTTGTTGGTATAGGCCATTTCGCTACTGCATCAGTTTTTGCAGGATCGGTGTGTACTCCTTGGGAACTGACAATGTGTCCAAGGTAGGCTACCTGCTTTTGTGTAAGTAGACATTTCTCAGCGTTAAGTTTAAGTCCGGCTGCTTGGAAGCGAGTGAAGACCTCTTGTAGACGCTCCAAGTGTTCGTCAAAGGTGTGGCCATAAACTATCACGTCATCGAGGTAGATTAGTAGGGTACGCCAATGAAGACCAGTCAGGACCTGCTCCATAAGGCGTTCGAAAGTCGCTGGCGCATTCGTCAGGCCAAAAGGCATAGCCTTGAATTGCCAGAGGCCTCTATGTGTAATAAAAGCCGTCTTCTCCTTGTCGTTAGGGTGCATTTCGACCTGGTGATACCCAGATTTCAAGTCAAGGGTGGAAAACCATTCAGAGCCTGATAGTGCATCTATCGAGTCATCTATGCGGGGTAAAGGATAACTGTCTTTGATGGTAATTGCATTTAGGGCTCTATAATCAATGCAGCATCTAGTGCCCCCGTTTTTCTTTCGGACTAAAACCACTGCAGATGACCACGGGCTACACGAAGGCTCGATCACACCTTGAGCTTCCATCTCTTTCATAGCTGCATCAAGCTGCTTGCGCTGCGTTTCACCGAGCCGCCGCGGTTGCACTTTAATTGGCGCATGATTGCCAGTGTTGATGGTGTGCTGGACCACGTTGGTCCGGCCGATATCTGCTGGTCCAGAATAAAATAGCTGGTTGTTTTTCAAGAGAAAGGCGTGTAAACGCTTAAGCTGTTTACTAGATAGATGCTCTTTACTTTTCTCGAGCAAATTTCAAACAGGTTCAGATAGATGGGTGCATTTGTTTAATTTTATAATAGCAGGAAAACCATTGCGTTTTTGAACGGGTTTAGGTTCGAGTGGTTCAGGAAGTTCTTGCACAACTTCCCACCGACCAATCACTTCATTAACTGGTATAGTCACAGGTTTAGGTGACAAATTTGCAAGCAATGTTTTAACAGTATTTGCACCAGGGGGTGCAGTTACACGGCCAGTTAAAACACCTTCCCGACAGAAAAAGTCATGATTTACACGGGTAATCATGCCTGTGGCAAGTGGCAACGGCACAGCTGGTCTACCTTCTAGTACAGTTTCAGAGAATGGAGGCAAAATTATTTGGTTTACATTTAAAATATCAGTAGTACCGTTCGCTAAGGGAAAAATTTTAACAAACTGACCGTCTGGGAAAATCAATAAATTTTTAGCGGTGTTCACGCTAACATGATTAGCACGAAGCCAATCCAGGCCAAGCACACAATCATCACCTACAATGTCATTCGAAAGCCAAACCGGTACTGCGCCAGACCACATTTCCGGTTCATTGCCAAGTTGCAAAGAAACATTAACTGGGCCACGCAATTCAAGCTCAGATCCGTTTGCGCTTAAAGCTTTGCGATTTTCTAATAAAATTTCTTCAGTTGGTAAGGAAAGAAATTCTTTTCTTACTGTTGTCTGACTCGCACCAGTGTCAACTAAAATGCGACAAACACGACCGTTTATTGAGCCGCGCACATACAAACCAAGCGCAGGTTGCTTATAAGCGTTTTTGTTACGAACCGACGCAGAATAATTAATGGTGTAATGCGATGTGGGTGCTCCTATGGAGACTGCTCGTCTAGTGCGAGTGGCTGGCTGTCTCCTTCTCCTGCCACCCGCTTTTAAAAATGCGAACGCCCACGACCGAAGTTGTTGTAATTAGCTGTTGAATGGTAATAATTTTGGGGGGTAGTCCCAGTACATGGATAATTTTGCCCCATATTTGCAGAAAAACCATTGTTTTGGCAAAAATTATTAGAAAATTGTGCTCTATGGCGAGTTGGTTGGCCTGTCCAACTATGGGGAGGGGAAGAGCACTGTCTCGCTAAATGCCCAAAACCACCACAATTATAACAAACTGGGCCTGAACCACGACCCGTAGGTTTAGCAGACTTATTCTGGCCAACATTTGAAACTCTGCCGTGTTTTTCAGGGGTGCGATTAAGAGCAGATTTGCTAACGTCGTTATTTGGGCTTTTGGATTTCGAACTGGGGGGCGAGGTAACAGGTAGGTGCTGAACCTTAATCGAGCTTTTGCTTGGGGGTTCGTTTTCTGTTACTCGTTTAGACGTAGCCCGAATGGACTCAACTGTAAGTGCGGTAGCTAAAGCACTTGCGAGATCAGGCGGTACACTTTGCTGAATGTGTATTGCTAACTCAGAATCCATTAAACCATCTACGAATTTATGAATTAGCTGTTGCTCAGCAGTTTTTGTATCAACGGTTGGAAATGCACGATGATAAAGAACGCGCAATTGCTCAGCGTATTGCCTTAAATCTTCCCCAGTGTGGCGTACTCTGGCGTTATAATGCGCACGATAAACGCTCTCTCTATTTTGATAGCCGTATCTACGACAAAGAGCCGACGAAAGGACATCATAGTTGGACCTTTGCGCCTCTGGAATGACTTCCAGCACGCCCGCAGCACTCCCTTTTAATTTTAATGCTAATCGCGCACCAGCCTCGGTGTTGTCCCAGCCATTAGCCCGACGGAGAAGCTGGAACTGTGCCTCAAAACTTTCCCAAGACACTGTCTCGCCATCAAAAGGTGGTAGACCTCGGAGTGCCTTTTCACCGAGCCGCCCCATGCTGATGTCACTCGCCATGTTTACCGCAGCATTATCGACATTTTGTGCCACGGTGCTGGTTGCCAAACCTGTTTGTGCAGTAGAACAACCGGAAGTCCGCAAAATGGGCTCGAAAGACTGGTCTAGATTGCTTAGGCCAGTTTCAAAACGTACACGTGGGGTGGAGCCAGAAGGACCATTTTGAATCTGGCTAGACCCTTGATTTTGATGCTGCGCGTCAGCAGTGTCAGTATTCGCCATTACAGGGGTAGAACCCAAAAGAGGCTTCTTTGCCAAAATACCACCTGTTGTAGGCGTCTCTGGTTCGCGACATGCGGTAAAATCCAAAATGGCACTAAAAATTGCCTGAGGCAGCGTAGCAACCACATTTCTCAGGTCTTGAAAACTCTCAGAAATACTAGACAACTGTTGTCTGATTTGACACAGTTGTCTGATTTGATAAGTATCTGACGCGAAATTTTGCCGAAAATTTTGATTACTTGGACTAACTCGCGTGCCCAATGCTGCATTTGGATCGCTAGCCGCGTGCCCTGAAAGAAAATCAATATTAGACATGCCCCAAGTACTCGCGCTAGGCTGGGAAGCGGAATGTTGTGAAGTAGCAGGTAGCAAAGGTAGCTGACCTTGGCTTTGCCTACTTGAACATTCAGATGGCTTCGCTGCATGCTTTTCAGTACAAGGGTTATGCACAGGGCAAGTAACAAAAGGATTAGTTGTATTACAAGCACAGATCGACAATACATCCTCATTATTAGTACAACTAACATCAAAACTATAGCAATGTTCCGTAGAATCTAAGGCAGTGCCCCTTAATTCTTGACCATTAGAAGAATACACACTCTGTTCTAATAGAAAATCGGCAAGCTGACGGTGTTGTAACCGTTCTAAGTCAACATCAACCGCAGTACAATAATCGGAATGCCCAGATGAGGGTAACATCCCACTTGTTCTGACACCAGTGGACTGCTCTCCGCTTTTAGTGGAAGCAGAACGGATGGCATCGCGGCCTACACTGTGCGGCATGACTCAAAGACAAAAACCAAAATGAATAAAATAAAAATGACGATTTATTACCCAAAAAAATAAACGTTCCAGACAGCTTACCGAATGGAGCAAACAGAAAGCCTGATGAAGTGCGAACAAAGCTGAGATGAGATCAGACGCCCACTGACCACTGACAAGGATCTACAGCAGACCTACCCTTTTTATAAGCTCAGGTGTGCACGTGACTAGTGGCTCCCACTAACACAAGGTCAGAATAAGAATCTATGTGCTAGTTAAAGCCACGTTCACACGCACACCTGAGAAGTCTGCTGTATTCCCCTGCCAGTATTACACTACCTCATCACAGCCCTGCAGTACA
>JAQGDQ010002150.1:5000-12852 GCA_030141605.1 Tubiluchus corallicola | reverse complement strand
TATAATATATATATATATATATATATAATAATATATAATATAATATATATATATAACTCCATGAAAATCCCGATATTAGAAGCCCACAGAGATTATCAAACTCTCTTGTTCCTCTATAAATATATCAACAATATTAATTCTCCTTTTCAAAAACAATAAGCTCCCACTCCTTGAAAACCCCAGTATGAATAACAGAACACTAAATTTAAGAAACATTAGAACGAACAATCAATATGGAAAGAATTCCATTACTAAGCAAGCAATGCAACTTGGGATTCATTACCGACATCACTAAAACACAGCAGCTCTTTATCAATATTCAAGTCTAAATTAAAAAAAACATTTAATGACTCGTTTAATGAAACATTTAATGACAATGATTTTTATGCTTTTTAAAATTATATTTTTTATTATATATATTATATATATCTACGTTATATTATATATACATATAACGTAGATAATTAAAAATATAATTTTTTAAAACATAAAAATATAATATATATATATATACGCATCATCTTAGTTTTCGCTCAAATTTTTGTAAATATGTAGATTTTGTAAATAACCTCTGCATTTTTAGTTTTCATAATTTCCAGTCATTTTATAAGCATCTTTTTATAAGTAGCTGTAGATGGCGCTACGCGTACGCTTTATATGATTGGCTGGTATCCTGCCTCCGGTATGCAGTATAAATTCGTTATTTCAATGTATTCTTACTTTGTATACGTAAGTTTTTAATTGGCAATTAAGCACTAAAAGTGTTCCATCGTTTAGAATAATTGTGTTCTTTCTTTATTCGTATATATATGTATAGAGAGAGAGAGAGAGAGAGAGAGAGAGAGAGAGAGAGAGAGAGAGAGAGGAGAGAGAGAGAGAGAGAGAGAGAGAGAGAGAGAGAGAGAGAGAGAGAGAGAGAGAGAGAGAGAGAGAGAGAGAGAGAGAGAGAGAGAGAGAGAGAGAGAGAGAGAGAGAGAGAGAGAGAGAGAGAGAGAGAGAGAGAGAGAGAGAGAGAGAGAGAGAGAGAGAGAGAGAGTGTGAGAGAGAGAGAGAGTGAGAGAGAGAGAGAGAGAGAGAGAGAGAGAGAGAGAGAGAGAGAGAGAGAGAGAGAGAGAGAGAGAGAGAGAGAGAGAGAGAGAGAGAGAGAGAGAGAGAGAGAGAGAGAGAGAGAGAGAGAGAGAGAGAGAGAGAGAGAGTGGAGAGAGAGAGAGAGAGTGGGAGAGAGAGAGAGAGAGAGAGAGAGAGAGAGAGAGAGAGAGAGAGAGAGAGAGAGAGAGAGAGAGAGAGAGAGAGAGTACGTACGTCATATTTTTGTGATTTTAATAAAGCTTATTTGATAATATTAAAACAAAAGAATAATTTCGGATACCAACTCTGTTCGCTTTGAGTAACCTCTGGTTTGCAGAGTGAAAGTTACTCGACATTCAAGTTGAGTAACTCGATATTTTGAAATCGACAACCTTTGAAACATAATTTCTGTGCTAAAACTAATTATAAAAAACGAGTCGTGAGTATGAGTATAATTTCAACATAAATTAAAAATTGAAATGTTAGAATCAAACGTATTCAACTGACTGCAATGAAGCAGTTTTGTTGATACAAATTAGGAAAGAAGACAATTAGTCTAAACTAAATTAAAAACTTACGTATACAAAGTCTTTCTATCTTTTGTATCATCTCATATATGAGCTTCATTCATTACATCATTCCATTTTAAGCACTAATGTTTTCTTTGTCACACGATTCACTTTAAATTTTCATATTATTTCCATTACTTTTTTTTCTATCACTGTGTGGGACAATCTAACAAGCCCTGCTTTTTGATTGCCGGAATACATTTACATTTATATATAAGTGAACAGTGTTTGAGGCTTTTCCTGTGCAGTATTTCTTATTTGTATTATATCCATTGCAAGCCCTTTCACTAGATATTGTATATGTAACCATTGTAAATGTGGAATGTGAAATAAATGACTTATGACTTATGACTAAAAGTACATTGACAAAAGAAATGTATACTGCGTACCAGAGGCAGCATACCAGCCAACATATGCCACTGCATACGCGTAGCGCCATCTACAGCTACTTATAAGAAACTTATGAAATTACTGGAAATCATCAAAACTGTGAAATGTAGAGGTTATTTACAAAATTTACATATTTACAAAAATTGAGAGAAACCTAAGATGACGAGTATAAACAAAATAAGTTACATATGTATAATAATTAGCTATATTTTGTAAGAAGGTGTATATTTTATAGATTTACGTTCATATACTAACGTTTACAGTATGCAAAAAATCAGTCTACAGTATCAAGAAATTAGGCAGCCATTAATGTCCGTAAAAACGTTTAGCAAATGTGATTACTTTTCTATGTAATTACACTGTACTTTTCTCTAAAATGCATTTTCAAATTTCTGGCCCAAATTTTGCATCTTTGCTCACAGTTATAATGTCTGTGTTGTACCTAAGACGTTAGCTGCCTAGTTAAAGCAATACCGGAACCAGTCTTGAACTAAAATGTCAAAACAATCTACTCTTTAAAATATTGAATGGAAACATACTATTTTTATCAAAAATGACTTAGGTGAAAAATTATTACCACACACACAATTTCACGTCTGCGCCACTATTTCTTCGCTGTTACGTACATTTCGCCATTCGGTAGTTAGACGGGCACTAGCGCCTGCATTTCAGGAAGTGTTGCAGTTCAGATGTGTTAGTTTGTGATGAACTGCACACGTTTTACAGCTCATGTGAAACTCATGAGCTCAGCTCATTTTACAACAGTAAATTTGAAATTTGAATTTTCATCTTAAAACTTACCTAGTTTTACTACAACGCACTGAATATCTTACAGTAGCACTGTACTTCAATTTTCGCTTTCACAAACACGTCCAACACGCTCGTGTGACATTTTTACTGTTGAAAAATATGTTAGTTTGTGATGTCATCAATAGTTGGACTCGCCTGACGTTAATTATTAAGTTTTTAATCTATTATTTAATTATCAGAAACACACTTTTGCAGTACAAATTGTGTTAAAATGGATACTTTTTATAGGACTTGGAAATGGGATAGTATATGAAAAATCATCCTGTCTTCCTTTAACTTTCCTTCAACACACCTCTTATTTAGGTATTGATTATTGATTTCTACACTTTTAATCGATTTTGCAACAACACTTGTGTAAATTGTGATAGATCTCTTACTTTTCTTTTACATAAACTTCAGGAAGATTTTGTGGATATGAAATTCCGGAAGATTTGACGTCGAAAGGGAATAAACTGAGGGTGGTTTTCAATTCAGATGGATCAGTTGAGAAGGCTGGATTTTCTGCAACTTTCTTACAAGGTTTGCTTGTAGTTCTAGATTTCATTTCATCTAAGTGAAACGTCAAGAACAGTGGCGACTCCTGGCTAAAATTAGGTGGGGTGGGGGGAGGACGGGGGGAGTGCTGCTTCAGAAGATGTTTAGCCATTGTTTTAATACTGTGTAAAATGAAACTAACATATAATTTTGATGTTATAATTTTAAACTAACATATAATTTTGATGTTATAATTTTAAACTAACATATAATTTTGATGTTATAATTTTAAACTAACATATAATTTTGATGTTATAATTTTAAACTAACATATAATTTTGATGTTATAATTTTAAACTAACATATAATTTTGATGTTATAATTTTAAACTAACATATAATTTTGATGTTATAATTTTAAACTAACATATAATTTTGATGTTATAATTTTAAACTAACATATAATTTTGATGTTATAATTTTAAACTAACATATAATTTTGATGTTATAATTTTAAACTCACATATAATTTTGATGTTATAATTTTAAACAAACATATAATTTTGATGTTATAATTTTAAACTAACGTATAATTTTGATGTTATAATTTTAAACAAACGTATAATTTTGATGTTATAATTTTAAATTAACATATAATTTTGATGTTATAATTTTAAACTAACATATAATTTTGATGTTATAATTTTAAACTAACATATAATTTTGATGTTATAATTTTAAACTAACATATAATTTTGATGTTATAATTTTAAACTAACATATAATTTTGATGTTATAATTTTAAACTAACATATAATTTTGATGTTATAATTTTAAACTAACATATAATTTTGGTGTTATAATTTTAAACTAACATATAATTTTGATGTTATAATTTTAAACTAACATATAATTTTGATGTTATAATTTTAAACTAACATATAATTTTGATGTTATAATTTTAAACAAACATATAATTATGATGTTATAATTTTAAACTAACGTATAATTTTGATGTTATAATTTTAAACTAACGTATAATTTTGATGTTATAATTTTAAATTAACATATAATTTTGATGTTATAATTTTAAACTAACATATAATTTTGATGTTATAATTTTAAACTAACATATAATTTTGATGTTATAATTTTAAACTAACATATAATTTTGATGTTATAATTTTAAACTAACATATAATTTTGATGTTATAATTTTAAATTAACATATAATTTTGATGTTATAATTTTAAACTAACATATAATTTTGATGTTATAATTTTAAACAAACATATAATTTTGATGTTATAATTTTAAACAAACAAACTTATATACAGTAACAGATAAAGATGTATTTGATACAGTAACAAATAGCTAAGTGTTTGAAAACAAAGTTAAATGAATTGAACTGCTTTGTACATTAAGAGAAGGCTTATTAGGGTACATAGATAAACTTTCTTTTATTAATAAGTCCCAGTTATTTGTAGCTCTGATCACAATTATTAAAATCAGCTTTGTGGTCAGAGGCATAAATATGGTCAATAAAACTGGATTGAAGAAAATTTTTTTAATTTTTTGCCAGTTCTAATTTTAGCCATTGTTTTAAACGAAACAAACGTATGTAATTTTAATGTTCTAATTGTAATTTTAAGCAAACAAAATTTGAGGTCATTTTTGATAAAATAGAATGTTTCCTTTCAATATTTTAAAGAGTAGATGGTTTAACCTGTAGTTTAAGATTGAATCCGGTTTTGCTCTAATGGTGAACTATCAGTTTGTACGCTGCTATACGTTCAACAATGTTGGCAACAAATTCGCTTCATCGAATCTATTTAGAAATTTTAGATATCGTTTTAGTTATTGTTGTGTTTTTATAGAAATTGATGAATGTGCAACTGATAGGCACGGTTGTGAACACATTTGCCTAAACACTCTTGGTGGCTACAAATGTGAATGCCATCCAGGACACGAGTTACATTCAGATGGACATCAATGTGAAGGTTTGTGCTGCCATCTTTTGTCAACTTTTAGAATTGTCAGAGATGGGTAATTATGGCAAAGTAAAGTTGGTGGATTATCACCGAAATAAACGAACAAACACGGAAATAAGGAAAATAATTAAGATAATCTTAACATGTGAAGGTATTATATTGTGTTGTATTGTATCGCATCTCACTGCACTGTATTAAATTGTATTGCATTATATTGTACTGCACTACACTGTACTGTACCTTAGCCTACAGTCTGTATTGAGCTGCACTGTTCTGTGCTCTACTCTGCTCTGCTCTACTCTACGCTGCTCTACTCTACTCTACTCTACTCTACTCTACTCTACTCTACTCTACTCTACTCTACTCTACTCTACTCTACTCTACTCTACTCTACTCTACTCTACTCTACTCTACTCTACTCTACTCTACTCTACTCTACTCTACTCTACTCTACTCTACTCTACTCTACTCTACTCTACTCTACTCTACTCTAATCCACTCCACTCCACTCCACTCCACTCCACTCCACTCCACTCCACTCCACTCCACTCCACTCTACTCTACTCTACTCTACTCTACTCTACTCTACTCTACTCTACTCTACTCTACTCTACTCTACTCTACTCTACTCTACTCTACTCTACTCTACTGTACACTGTACTCTGCTCTGCTCTGCTCTGCTCTGCTCTACTCTGCTCTACTCTACTCTACTCTACTCTACTCTACTGTACTCTGCTCTGCTCTGCTCTACTCTGCTCTGCTCTGCACTGTTCTGTGCTCTACTCTGCTCTGCTTTACTTTACGCTACTCTACTCTGCTCTGCTCTACTCTACTCTACTCTACTCTACTCTACTCTACTCTACTCTACTCTACTCTACTCTACTCTACTCTACTCTACTCTACTCTACTCTACTCTACTCTACTCTACTCTACTCTACTCTACTCTACTCTACTCTACTCTGCTCTGCTCTGCTCTGCTCTGCTCTGCTCTGCTCTGCTCTGCTCTGCTCTGCTCTGCTCTGCTCTGCTCTACTCTACTCTACTCTACTCTACTCTACTCTACTCTACTCTACTCTACTCTGCTCTACTCTGCTCTACTGTACTCTGCTCTGCTCTACTCCACTCCACTCTACTCCACTCCACTCCACTCCACTCCACTCCACTCCACTCCACTCCACTCCACTCCACTCCACTCCACTCTACTCTACTCTACTCTACTCTACTCTACTCTACTCTACTCTACTCTACTCTACTCTACTCTACTCTACTCTGCTCTACTCTGCTCTACTGTACTCTGCTCTGCTCTGCTCTACTCCACTCCACTCCACTCCACTCCACTCCACTCCACTCTATTCTACTCTACTCTACTCTACTCTACTCTACTCTACTCTACTCTACTCTACTCTACTCTACTCTACTCTACTCTACTCTACTCTACTCTACTCTACTGTATGTTGCGTCTCCTGCATTCTCGTTACGTAACTCGTAAGATGACATTTGCAGATGCATGTGGAGGAATTCTCGAAGTACAAAATGGAACCATAGTCAGTCCGTCATATCCAGAGTTGTATCCACCAAACAAGAATTGTGTCTGGGAGATTCACACGTTGGCTCAGTATAAGATTTCACTAAATTTCACTCACTTTGACATGGAAGGAAACAACGTAAGTATAGTTAAAGTGACGACAATGATGGTGATGATGATGACGGATGGTGATGATGATAATGATGATGACGATGATGATGGCGACAACGACGATGACGAAGATTAAGGCGACGACGACGATAATGATGATGATGACGAGCACGACGGTGACGATGATGATGATGATAATGATGACGACGGCGGCGGCGATGATGATGATGATGATGACGATAATGGTGATGATGATGATGATGATGATGATGATGACGATGATGATGCCGACGACGACGACGATGATGATGATGATGATGTTGATGAATTTTGCTGATCTTTCAGAGCAGAGTTTTATTATTACTGATGTTTTCCAAAGATAAACATCTTACTATCATGATACTGATAACAATAGGCCTTTTCACAGTTCCAGCGATTGATGATGATCGTGAAAAGGTCAAAGGTTAAGTAAGTGTAGCAAACAACGTATTCGTATGCCCTTGTCAACGGCTCACAGTCCAAGCTATTGTAATAGTAACAATTTTAACACCTAGCTGGAACCTTACCTAGTTCACTTTTTCTTGTTTCCAAGCAAGATCCTGCTAGTAAATCACATCTATGCACAAACTAATGCATAATTAAGTAAAGTCGATGTAAAACAACTGAAGTTCCTGAACTGACACTGCCGACGGCTTTGCTTTGCCCGCATGTCAGGTGACTGTTGCAGTTAAGACGCGTTGATGTGTTACACTTCACCTTTGGCCCGCAGCAACTGCGCATGCGCACTACGAAACGGTGAAAATGCTTATTGTCTAAATAAGAGACATGTAGGGGTCCACAATAATGTCTTTCTTTTTATCTCTGTTTCTATATTTTTCTTCATCTCTGTTTATGTTTCATTTGACCATAGCAAGA